>PVKB01000214.1:0-175731 GCA_004027205.1 Ctenodactylus gundi | reverse complement strand
GTGCGAGGAAGGCCAGGTGCGCGGCATCGCCACAGAGCCGGGGATGGCGGGCACCCCGGGCGGCGTGGGCACCTTGGCGGCCGCCGCCGCCGCGATGGGACTAGGGTACGAGTAGATGTGGTTGTAGGGCAGCGCGGGCTGCGGCGCCGGCTGGTGCTGCTTGTAGGACTCGTAGTGGCCCTGCGGGGCCAGGCTGCCGATCTTGTTGCGCAGGATGCGGCTGATGGAGCTCACCGAGGGCACGTTGTACTTGTCGCACACGCCGTCGGCCAGCAGGCGGTCGCGGATCTCCCAGGCGAAGATGCCGGGGTCCCTCTGCTTGTAGGTCCGGATGTGTTTCACCACGGTGGGGGTGGTGACCCGTGGCTTGCTGCCCCCGATGGCTCCTGGCAAGATCGAGCCGGTCTCGTTGTAGCGCGCCAGGATCTTGCTGACGCAGCCGTGCGAGACCCGTAGCTGGCGGCTGATGTCGCACGGTCTGATGCCCAGCTGGGCCAGTTCCACGATGCGGAGCCGGATGGCGTTGGGCAGCGGCCTCCCGTTCACGAACACTCCTCCCAGCTGGTTCACCTCCCCGAAGGCTGGCTCTGGAAAAGGAGCACACGGAGCGCGGGGACGCGCGCCCGCCGCTTGGGACCGCTGCCTGCGGCTCCGCCTCAGGGTGCATCGGGGGCTGGGCTCACGCTTGCGCCCCGACTCACGGCTGGGGCTGCCCCCCCTAAACCCGACGGTTCCCGATCGCAGCCGAACGACCCCAAACAAGCTGAGGTCAGGTCGAACCCCCTTCCTCATTCCTGACGTGGGGGCGGCCGCTAAGGACGGACGGCGAGACGCGGAGCCACCCCGAGTCTTCGAGCGTCCCGGGAGCAGGCGGAGAAACCCGTCTCAACGACCCCTGGGCGCTGGCGTCCCTGGACCCCTTCTCCCGCCCCACCGCCACCTCGTCTAGTCCAGCGGCGCCGGAGACGCGCGCGGACCGAGTCTAGGGGGACGTGGAAGGGCCTTCTGTTTTGGTTGTAGGTGTGAAACGAAATCTGGAGTGTGGCTGGAGCTCCGGGGCTCGCTCACGCCACGACTCCCTGTGCTTAGTATCAAAAAATTGGGATCCACGGCTCCCCGGCAGCCAGCGCTCGGTCGGAGCCGCTGCGCGCCGCTGACCCTTGGCGTGTCCCTACAAGCCGCAGGATCGCGAGCAGCGTCAACAAGGGGAGCCCGAGCCCGAGGTGGCGCGCGTCCCCGCGCTCCCGCCCGCCCGCGCCCGCGCGCCCGCCCGCCCCGCCCGGCTCTGACAGCGGCCCCGGCGCCGCTCGCTCACCCATTGCTCCGAGCAGCACACCAACCGGGCCCCAGCTCCGCTCTCCCAGAAAGAGACTTCTCTCCCGGCCTCCGCGGCCCGGCCTGTCGCTGCTCCGGGCTGCCGGCGTCTCGGCTTCTCCCCGGGAGGAGGCGGCACGAGCGCAAAAGGAAGGAGTAAAAGGAAGTCTGTGCCCCGATGAAAGAGGCTTGAGTTCTGCATTTCAAACTCGGCAGCAACGTGGGCTGGGCTGAGCGGGGCCGGGCGGCGCCGTCTATCACTCACGGGGGACACACCTCCGGAGGGGCGGGCCCCAGGGCAGTGCGCGTGGTGATTGGTGAAGGCCGGTGAGTGACGGCGCGGTCCGGGAAACTCCTTCCGCTGTCTTTTCCAGGCTGTCTCCGCACCTGGGCGACTAAACACAATGAAAAGGGGAGTTTGACATCTTCCTAGGGGCGGCACAGACAGACGGCAAAGGGAGTCTGGTGAAAATGCTGAATAAGCAAATGAGAGCGTTTGGTCTGAACAGGAGGGACTGGAAGGGGGTAGGGACAGAGGGAGACCACTTCGGGGCCAGCAATGGCCGTCTAAGAATTGAGCTAAAAGTCTAGGTGGAAAGAGAGCACCACAGTCTACAGAGATGGGGCTGTGTTTAAAAAAATATTGCCATCACGCGGGCCTGCAGAGAGTTCTCAGGAGTGGAACTCTGTTACCTACTATTTCACGTCAGTCCTCTAGGCGCCCAGACCTCAGGTGTGAGAGGGTGGCCCGGTCGAGAAACCAGGAGATCGAGAGGAGGCTGAGCCCGAGGTGTCAAGTCCCAGGAGGCCCCTCCAGATACAGAGGCGGGCTCCGCGCGTGGAAGCCGCCAGTGGCTAGTCCAGGAGCGCACCACCAACCTTTAGCCACGCAGGCTCTACCACAGGCCAAGTCCTGTGCGGGGAACTTAGGTTACGTGAGGTGCATGCCCACCGCGCAGGGCCGCCCTCCGCGACGCTTAGGCCAGATTTGCTGGGGATTCTCCATATCAGTGAGCCATCACAAAAAGGTTTGTTTAAACATGAAAAGGACTAACTCCCAGCAAGTTGGAAACAGCGCGTGTGTAACGCTGGAGACCTTCACTTCGCTACCAGACGCCCTGCGATTCTGCCTCCTTCTCAGTTTTCACTTTCGCTCACTCTAGTCTAAAGTGGATAATATGCTTTTTTTTTGGCTACCACAGTAAAGATTGTGGATAAGGTGAACAAAATAATAAACAAGTTAAGGAACATTTTTAATGCATTTGGGATGTCCCTGTTACATCAGACAGTGGATAGGAATACTGCCACTTGAAGGTCACAAAGCAGCTTCATGTACCTAAGAGATTTGGGCTTCTCTTCCCACCATCCCACCGTGTGTGTGTGTGTGTGTGTGTGTGTGTGTGTGTGTGTGTGTGTGTGTCTGTGTGTGTGTGTGTGTGTGTGTGTGTGTGTGTGCAAACATGACCAGGCTCAGATAGCTAGCCAGGAACTGACAAGAACAGAAAAAAAATTCATGATCATCTATCTGTGCTTATCTCTAGATCCGCACCTTCTGTGGTAAGGACACATTCTGAATGCAAAATTTATTTAGATTATGAAGGCTTTGAAAGATGAGGAAGAATGCAATCTCTTTTGATCTTTTACCTTCAGGATCTTGTGAAAAGCCTCACAACCAGAAATACTTGACTTGTTCTAGTTGGTTGGTTGGTTTCAACTACCTAAATTGTTCTCAGATTGTGACTTAGAAACGATTTTACCCTGGCCTGACTTCCAGTACCTGTTGTGTGGCACCTGTTGTGTTGTGTGGCACCACGGCCTTAAGGTTACAACAGGAGGCCTTCAGGAATTGGAAACTGAAGATTTTAGAAATGGTGGCTCCTCCTTAGGGCTAGAGAATGTAACTTAACTGAGACTGTGCGATATCTGAGCAAAGGTTACAACTTTGCCTTAGGCCTATGGGAGATAATGAATATGGTCAGGTTTGCAACTTGATCAGAAGCCCTACTCCCACACCCGCCCAGGCAGTGAGCGTCGATCTCTGGGCTAACTCTTCACCCCACTTCAATGAGCTCTTTTCTGACTCCCTGGGCTACCATGCGAGTACAAGTCATTCGGTCTATGGCAGGAAAGACAGAGTTCCCTACCATGATCTCACACCACCAGCTGCGACTAACCCAGAGACCCGAGTTAGGTGGACTTCGCACAAAACTTCCTCTGGTCCGCCGCTAAAGCCGCAGCCACTCTTGAGCAGGTTGTTAGCCATCTCTCAGTTTCCACCTGCTGGATTTGGCTGTAGCCGCGAGTGGCCTAGTTGTGAACTACCTGTGCACGCTCAGGGAAGTCTCAGCCGGGGCAGATCCCTTCCTCTAGGCAATCTCGTGCACCCACCTCGCACCCCGCAGCTGCAGGTGCTGGAGGCTCTTGCCTCAGTGCTTTCTCAAAAACACACAAGGAATCGGAACGGTATGGGACACTTGGAACGATTAGCATCTGGGACAACTGATGTCCTCTTTCTGGGAACAAGGGGAGTCACCGCAGCAGCAGCAGCAGCAGCAGCAGATGACGGCCCAGAGGTCTCGCGAAAAGGCTGGCACTGAACCTTTTTGTGAGCGCAAGCTGAGCGTGGGAGAGAACACAACAACCCACTGAGCACCGATGGGGATGGAAAATGATGTGGGGAGAAGTGGGGGAAGGGGGAGAGAGAGAGAGATAGAGGGAGGAGGAGGAAGAACAAGGAGGAGGAAGAGGAGGAGGAGGAAGAGAAGAAGAAGAAGAAGAAGAAGAAGAAGAAGAAGAAGAAGAAGAAGAAGAAGAAGAAGACGACGACAATGACTAGACAACGACTAAGGTCCAGTGTGTCCCTGTGAGTGCAGGGATACAAGATTCGGGAAAGAGCAAGGGTCACCGGGGTCAGCGCCCCCTGGTTGCTGCCTGCTAGGAATCCAGGAGATCACACAGGGATAGGAAGAATTTCTACTGAGAAGAAGAAATTTAAGACCAAAACCAAAACACGACCAATAAGGCCTACAGCTGGCTCAGGCCAAGAAGAAGCCAAAAGCCTTCCCCAAGACGCTGCTGGGGCCTCCTCCAAGGGGCGACCCCTACTCTGGGTAAATATTTACTCAGTGGGAGACTGGAAGCTGGCTGAGCCAGAGGGTGTGAAGGAGGAGGCTACACCGGGCGGAGGAATCTACACACTTGGCACCGACCAGACACCAGTGTACACCCGCCCTCGGAGTGCCGGGCCCAGAACTCCGCCAGGGCCCGGGCGCGTGGCTGGGGAAGCCTCATCCCTCAGCGTTTCTCCTTCGCTGGACTGTGCCCTGCCCAGAAGATCTCGGCCAGATGCTGTAAAGTCTCCATAAATCTGTCAGCAGGCCCAGTGTCATGGGCTATCACCTGTGGCGCGCCCCTCCCGGTCCTCGAGGGGTCCGAAGGAGGAATGCAGAGAAGGCGCTGGAAAGCAGCTCCTTGCAGGCCACCCTCGCGGGGCCCAGCGGAGGGCTGCGGAGGTCGGAAGGGGATGCTGCAGGCTGTGCGGGACCCGAGGGGACTTGCAAGGAGCCCTAACCGGTCCGACCCGGGCTTCTCGCAGCGAGCAGGTCAGTGGTGACTACGGGTGGGAGGGTGAGCCGCGTGCAGGGGCGGGAGAGGGCCCCCCACACCCTCTCTGTTGCAGTTACGGTGAGCCGGTGAGCCGAGCTGCCAGAGGAGAGTAGTTAGGTGCAGAGCCTCCGACTCGGCCCCGTACCGGGAAGAGAACGGGCTCTGGACCAGGCCCGGGAGACCGACCGTGCCGCCTCTGGCTCGCTGTGGGTGTTTCCAGGCGCGGGGCGTCGGGGGCAGCCAAAGTCCGAGCTCCCAAGAACTTTGAGGGTACAGCGATTTCTTCCCGCTGCTTGGGAGAAAACGTTGGGCCGAGGGGAGTCCTGCGGTCCTGTTCCCGCGCAGAACCGTCCCGGCCACGGGCGGGGGAACGGGAGCCTGCGCGCGGACAGAGCGACAGGCCGGGCCGCTGCCGCTCCGGGCGGCAGGGTCACTGTGGGCTTCTGTGCCCCTGGCAACTGCCGTGGCAAGTGGCAGCCAGCAGCGCGCCCAAGGCCGGGAAGCATGCATCCTGGTCTGCTAGTCCAGATGGTCTGCTCACAGGGCTGCGGACCGGGACGGAGGCTGCAGAGAACAACTGTGGGGGGACCAGGGAGGGGACCGCCCGCAGAGGTCCGAGTCTTTGGCTAGACAGGGGTGGGAGGGAAGGAGGTCGCGCGTGGCCCCGCACACTGACCTGCCGCCGCGCCTGGGAGACGCTGCAGAGGCTCCAGCCGAGGGCGAAGCCGCCGGGCCCGGCAGAGCCGAGGGCGGGAAGATGCTCCCGCAGCCGCTCGGCTTTTTCACCAAGGAGCCTCCGGATTAACCCCTGCCCACGCCCTCCCGGCTCCTCCAAGCGGCTCGGGTCGCAGCGAGAACCACAGCCGTCCTGGCGCGCGGGTCCCACAGCGGCCAGTCCCGAGCGCGGCGGGCCGTGGGATCTGCGCCGCGGAGTGTGAGCGCTCGCCGCCGGCTGCCCCTTCCGAGGGCAGGGGAGGGGCCTGTGGCGGCCCGAAACCCTTTTCATTCCGCCTCGGCCTGTTTCCCATCTCCCGGTTGGGTTTTCTGTTTGCTCACTCCTTCTATTACAATAAAAACAATCGACATTTCTTTTCAGTTTCCCCGTATTAGCGTCACTTGGTAATTGTCCTCCTCCTCCTCCCGCCCCCTCCGCAGCTCCGAGCGCGATGGCTGCTATTCTCGCGTTGGACGGTTTCCGAGTATATAAGCAAATCTTGCCTAAAGACTTTAAAGTAAAAATAAATAAAGGCCGGGAAATTGCCGTGACCCTCACGTCACTTTCTGAGCGCAGATTACACCCATTTTTCAGTTTTCAACAGCGGAATTGCTTTCAGAAGAACGCAGAACCTCGCGTGACTTGGTTAAGTTTGTTTATCAAATCTGCAAATGAAAGAGAACGGATTTTTACGCAAGGGGCAAAATCGGGCCCGAGGGACATCAAGTGGGAGCAGGGATCTGATCTGGACTGGGAGGCAGAGACCCGAAGGGTTCCGAGGGGAGGCCGGGTGACCCCCCCGCCCCCCCCCCCCGGCCAGCGGAGGGGACCTGTCTGGCCAGGGGTGCAGTTTGAGTCCAAGCAGGGCGCGTCCGTCACCGCAGACGGGAGCTGAGGCGCTCGGGAGAGTCGCAGCGGTGTGTGGGAACGGCAGAGGCGTGAGTCCTCGCCGCACAACCGTGACCCTGCCCTCCAGCGTCGGGGCTGGGCGTGGGGGCTGCCTCCCAGCGAAGACCCGATTGGCCTAAGGGCTGGCTGGGAAAGATAAACGCGGCGCAGGCCGCGCCTCTAAGGCTCGGTTATCCGGACCTGGTCGCGGAAGCGGCAGGGAACCGGGTGCCCTGCGGCCCAGGTTACACCGAGGCTAAGGCTAGGGCTGCGGGAAGCCCTCTGTCCCCGGGTTAGGGTCGGGCGGCAGCGCTTGAGGCCCGGGTTTTGGCTAGGCCTAAACTGCTGATCAAGGGGGACAAGCCCTACTAGAGCCTGGTTATGGCGACCCAAGAGCTTGAAAAATCCCCGGCGCCCGAGCCATCGGGTTGGGCGCTAGAGTTCTCTTCTGCGACAACGCAGCGAGCCCGGGCTGGAGGGCTGTCCCCTCGGACTGCGAGTGACGTCGCCCCGGCCCCCCGCTGCGAGGCGGCGGATACGACGCCTCAAAGCCTCGGGCGCCGCAAGGTGGGGGCGGCTCGCAGCCCGCCCGCCGGCCCTGCGTATCCACGGGAGACTCGGCCGCGCTGTCTTTGCTCTTGCCCCGAAAAAAAGAAAGAGGGACTAGGAGCCGTGTGTCAGACTGGGCGTCACGGAAAATGTCCGGCAATCGCGACTGCCCGGCCGGATTCCCGTGGCTGCACCACCTCACAGTGCCACCTACAGGCGCCGCGTTAGGTTGCTCAAGGCCGCCGACCGGTTTGCCAATCCGCCGACCGGCCGCCGCCCCGAGGGCGCAGCTTCGCCTTTCGGGTCCCCCCAAGCTCTCAGCTGCCCCGAAATCCCGGCCCCCAGCCCCGCGCCGATTCCATAACGCTCAGGCGCGAGACGGAGCGTCAGTCTCTTCGTGATTAACAAGAAAGCCCACGTTCCCCTCCCAATCGGGATGGCTCTGGCGGCCCCCACCGGGCCACGAAGGTGACCAGCCGCGAGTTGTCCCGGCACTGGGGCGGGGAAGCTGCGGGCGGCCAGGACGCTGGGCAGTGGGAGGGAAGGACGGCGCTGGCCCTGTTCCTACCCTTCCATGCCACCACTCGCTGGTAGCTCGCAAAGTCGCTCGCAGTGACCCGAGAGTAGCATCAGTACCTGGTGTCGGTCTCACTTCACTACAGATGAAACGCGCAAGACGCTTGTAGGAGACCGCAGTGTGAGTCACGCAGAGGACGCGCCACCGCTCCGGGAGCCCGCTGGCGTCTCTTTCTCCTCTTGCCCTACTCCGCAGGAGCCGCTTGCAGGAAGTCCCAGCGGACGCTCTCCACCGTGTGTGCAAGCAACGTGGACCCTCTCCATCTCTTAGGAAAGCTAAGCCCGGCTGAGGCCGCCCTCCGAGGCTGTGCAGAGAGAACCCGACCCGGCCTCCGCCTGCAGGCCCGACTCCGCCGCGGGCGTCCTGGCAGATCTAGCAAGGGCACGAGCTGGCAGAGGCTGCAGCGCCCACGCCTCTTCCCGCCTGCCCCCCGCCGCGGCAGGGAACAGGGGGGCCGTCCGTGGGCAGCCTCCCACGGGAGCTCGGGAAGAACCTTGCCCTCAGCCGCGATTTGTTTCCAGGCTGTCTGGACATGACCTTGTGGTTCCAGGAGCGCTTTTAGCGCATCAGAGTCTGCACGGGAGAAAAAAACAAAAAACAAAAAAATCCACCCCTGCCTTTCTAGGATTCCGTGAGCTATGTGGCTGTGTGTGTTTCTTTTTAAGACCACTACGGTGGGACCAAAACCAGGAGGTGCAGAGATGCAATAAAATTAAAGTCCGTAATTAACGCAGCTCTCTGAGCCCGAGCGGCTCTGAGCGCACGTGGCGGAGGCAGCTAGCTGCGTTCCCTCGGCGGAGTCCGGCTACCCCGGAGTTTTCCGTTCTTGAGACGCACCGTGGAGTCCTTTCCAGCGCTTTTCTCATGTGCCTAGAGACAGCAGAGAAATAAATTATTTATTTTTTAAAAATGAGCCACATTAGAGACTCCCGGAAGAGCTGGTAACCTGGAGAGGAAAAGGTGGCCAGGAGATTAGCGGCAGGAGTCAGCTTTACTGGCTTGGGGACGTCGCCTTAGCTCTGCCCACGCGGAATTCGTTCTGTGGTCGTCCAGACCAGGGCATGGGAAGTTACTGAAGAGGAACCGGGATTTTGGAATCCCAAGCTACTGTCTCTCTATGTTTCAAGAGCATCTTCAGCACCTGCATGGTAGCTGGTAGCGTCTCCAGAGCTCGCAGGCCTCTGGCTGGAGTGTGGCATTCCTGCGAGTTCCCAAGCCTGGTCCCACCTAAGCGGCAGGCTTCTCGCTGGCTGGGCTCTGCCTTCCCTGAGCCCCAGCAGGCTGTGGTAGGGCCCTCTCCGCGCTGGTTGTCTGCCCCAGGAAATCCTTTCACTGATTCCGGCCAGTAAGCACCCTTTCCTAAGTCTTTCTGCCTGCGCAGGAAAACTATACCCCATCTCTGTAAAATCTATACCCAGCACGCCTCGACCAGCGGAAAAGCGGGACCCCACTTTCCTTGCAGTCGCTGTGGCGCTCACACAAGTTGCCTGTCTGAGCCAGCGGCCGACAGAATGTAACCATCCCTCAACCGGCATGACTAACTGGAGGGCAGCTCTGAGGAAATGGTTGAGGGGTCCAACAATGTGGTTTTCAATGAATACACTGCCCTTTAAGAAAAAGAAATTGATCACAAAATAAATAGAACCTACCAAAGCCTCTGTTACAGAAATGCACAATGAAATAAGTAGAACATCTCAAAAGCGTTTTTACAAGCTAAGAGGGATGAGACACATATATCCTCACAGAAACGAATTTCACCACGACATAGAAAAGATAATTTTTAGAGAGGCTACTGCCTTTATATGATTCACTTTTATTATCAATGAAATGCTTGAAAATGAGTACGAATTGGATCAAGTTCTTTTTGTGGAAAAAAGGCAAGCAAACTATGTTGCCTAGTTTTACGTCCTCTGAATACACACAAATAAAACTTCTTATTAATTTACACACTTAAAAGCAACCTACAAGTTTCAAAAATAGGTATGGGGATGTTTAGGTGCGTATCTTAGATAGCACTTAGGGCAGGGAATTGAATACATTAAAAATATGAGGAAGGATAAGCATTGTGGACAAAATTGAGAGAGGAATTGAATAAGGAAGATATTTCTGAAAGAATTTTTAGACAAAACTCGCAACTTTATAGGTTTTATTCCAGTTCTTACAGTTCTGTGTTACAAGAGTTCTTAACATATTAAAGTGTTACATTTGGGTTCTGTTGTTACACCTTATCCAGCCTGTAAATTTAATGGCTGCAGGGGGAACAGGGGTATTGTAACAAAAAGAGATTAGCACCAGCGATACTGGGCCGGTGTCCTGGTAAACGGGATGCAGCTACACCAGTGCTGCCTTTCTGACCCACTCGGAGGGTGAAGGTAGAGGGCTGGGAGGACGGGGCGGGCTCTGCTTCCGGCACAGGCAGATGTCCCACCAAGACAGTGGCTGAATGGTGAGCTGCTACTCAGAAAGAAGGAAAGCCAAGGTCATAGCCACAGGGAACCTTTAAGAAGCCCTCTAGTACCTTCCTGCAGGGCTAGGAGTGTGAATCTGATGTCCTGGGGAGTTGACAACACACATTCCCTTAGTAGCTTTTATTGCCAAAGTGATTCCTACCCAATTCCTTTGGGATTGCCGGCTGCCCCAACACATGGTTCCGTTCTTACCCTTTCACTATAGGGAAAAATAATGAACCCATTACTCAATGTTAAAAAGGAAAAAAAAACCCTTCTCTAATGCCAGGTTAAAGCTAAAAATTTAACTTTCCAAAGCAAAGAAATAGGAAAGTCAAAAATCTTCTACTTAGATTAAATCACCCTGAAGTCCCAGGTTGTGGAATGCACGGCACATTTACAAGCCTTCCTCACAAAACCATTCTAGCAGCCAGACGATGAATTTAAAGAGAAAATGTAGCACCACTGGGTAGGCTTTCCTTTTGCAAGTTGAATACTTCACTCCAGTAGATTTCAACCATTCCTTGCTAGATGAATGTACTGCACTGCACGTATTTGTAAATAGCTTTTCAGCTTAAATAGTACAGACTAACTGATAGCTCACAACAACAGCAACAACAACAAAAACTCAACTCAAGATGGAGACCTGCATCCAATGTTACATAGGCCTCAGATCTTCCAGATACTAAGTCCAAAGAAGTTTATCATTCAGATTCAACTCCATACATTTCTTTAACTAAGTCCTCAAATAGTAATTGATTTAAGTATATATTTTCTCATGACTTCCTCAATTTTTGTTTCAGAAAGTAACATATGAATCCATCAACATATAATATATAAAATATGTAATATGAAGATGTCTTATTTAAGTTCTGTGCTGGGACTTCAGACATGGCCAAGTTATCTGTGGATTATGATTTCCTCTCCCCAAAGTCTTCCCCACCTCCTCTTTTAATTCAAGGATAGTTAAAAGCACATGCGATTTCATTCAGAATCAACCTTTTCCATAATAATTTAGCTATGAAATGAAGAAATGGAGAAATGAAGAGGAAGATGAGGAAGAGGAGAAGACAGCAGAAAGCAGAGGGTTAACCTTGTAGGGTTGTAAAATGAACCATGGCTTCTGGCCATAACAGGCGCATGATCCATATGTTTCATCATGAAATTGCTACACACGCGGGGTTTGGGGATAAAGGTATTAGGTACATGGAGGCATCATTATTCCTATTAGAGAAAATTAGCCTCATTGGGGAAAACATACCCTTGGGGTTAAATATACATTGAATTCTGTAGAAGGAATGAATAACATACACTTAGATGACACTACATAAAAGCCACGTGTTTTTTCCTCTTCTGGAAAGTTTTTGTGTCAGTACAGATGATGAGGGCAACGTCAGACAGCTTGTGCATGTCACCAGGACTCAGGGCATAATCTGGGATTTCATAATTCTATCACCCGGCTGCCCAGAAATCTTCAAACACATGAACTTGCAAGACCTTCTGAAGACTTGCCTCTTACTAGATAGTTAAGCCTTAATTAACCAGATCATCCAGAAAAGCAGAGTGGATGAAAATTGGAGGAAAATATAGGATCTCAGAAACACTTTCTTCAAATGTCTCTGAAGGGTAAAAATATAAGGAAACTGAGTATGTGCAATATGAGCCTTTTCTTACACTTTCTCTGGGCATGAAAACCATTTTAGAAATTCACTTAGATATTCTTCATACTTCCCCCTGCATCTGGTCGAAGGAACATTCAAAAGTGAATCCAAACGGATGCTTCTGGCCACCAAGCCCTCCTGCCTCCAGAGCAAGTTGGAGATCACTCACGATCCACAAGGGGACAACAGTGAAAAATCAATATAAAGAGTCTGACCAGCCTTTTGTGGGTGAAGAATGGTTATGCTGAAAAGGATAATGGAGGAGTAAGAAGGAAATAATTTTGGACCATGTATTAAAATCAAGATGTAGTTCTCCTTACCGCCATCCCCTGCAGGCAACTAAGAAAAGCAAATCAAGGGTGCGATTGATAGCAGGGGTATAGAGACATTAAAAATTAAGTTCACGGCTGTTATTCCTATAAAATATATTGCCAACAGATTTATATATTTCTATACTTGTGTCACAATAAATACATTTAGTTCACCCAGTCATAAGGAGAATTTAACCAGCTGATCTCTGAAGTTAACCCAAAACATGATCTTTTCAGAACTATTCTAAGTTCAAAGGACTACATTGAAATCCCTCATTTATTTCTTAGGTCTGGAGAAGAAAGTGTACTCAGATTTGTCAGCCCACAGGTTTGGTCCCTGTCCTGTTGAATGTTGTTACTGATTTGGGGAAATACAGAACCTTCCTTTTAATCTACAGTTTCACTTGTGTCTAAGAACCTGAGACTATAAAATGTGAGCTCAGATGACAGCAACCTGTTCTCACCAACCAAGGAGAAGTACGCATGCTCCAAAGGTTTTCTCTTTTTAGTTTAGTACTTTTTTCTGTACTTCTCTCTTCCCTTCACTTCATCTCTACCCCTTCCTCTAAGAAACCATCTTTCTCTTAAAAGCACACATACACACAACGCACACACAACACTCACACAACACACACACGCACACTTACAATATGCCCTAAAAGAAAGCATTTATGTAAGATCTTGATTTTTAAATATTCTTTTCTAGTTAAAATTCCATGAAATCCCTGACATATTTTAAGGCACACCAGGAAACTAAGCATAACATTACCATGATGAGTTCCAGTGAGGTCATAAAGCAATTCGTTTTCTTCATTTAGATTCCTAAACTACCATAAATGCATATATGCCTGGATCTATCTTGGAGCTTATATTTTAAACAACCCGTGAAAAGTATATCCAGACTTTTCCATGTTTGGGAGAAATAAGCATGCAGTTAACACAAGGTCAACCTGGCCATCTGTACTTGCTCACAAATCCCTTTGCCCTAAAAGCAGGTAGATTGACCTTTTGCTGCAATGTATAACATTAAGGAAACATGGGCTTCAGTCAATCCAAAGAGGATGTAGAGAGACAAAAAGCAACTAAAAGTTATCAGTGTTGTGTAGCTTGTTCTCTGATTTATGCTTTAAAGTCCATGCATACAGTTAGCTCTACATAAAGGATGGTTGTAACATTCATGTCTGCCTAGTTAATCTCCTGCAGATTTCTTGGAACATTATTTGGCTTCTTTTCTGCGGTATAGTTCTAGATGACAATTGTGTAATAGGGGCTCCCTATTACATTTAGGATTGGGGATGGTGATTGTTTATATGATCTCAGAATACCTCTAAATACCAATTGAATTTTTTAAAAACAATTTTGCTCTTCAGGTCACATAACAAATAATGTGCAGCCATTTGCTTATTGGATTTCTAATGCCATGCTCAGGGAACAACGCACTTGAATATCTCTCAGAGTTAGTTTATAGATCTTCGAAAGAAAAACAACTCTATTAAAATACGAATACAGGTTATATGCTAGAAAAGGACAATTGGAATTAAAACAAGGCTATCACTGTTTTTGTTTCTATGTTCGTCTTTACAGAAAAGAACAGAATGTGCATTTCACTTTTTTTTGCAGACTTGAAGGTCCAATTGCAGATCCTGGGTCCTCAATAATGGGTCCTTGTGTTTAACCTCCTTAACTTTTCTCCACTTATAGGAAGGAACAAAATAAAATGTTTTGTGGAAGTTTATATTGAAATGAGGTCAGGTAAACTAACGACTGCTTGGTATTTTATGACAAGTTTTATAACCTTGGAATTGCCATAACTTTCAAACGATCATCAATAAAGTTTTATTGTGAAAGGGTCGCCATGTGTCTGAATGCCCTTTGCACGTAGTAAAGGCATGCTGCCCCGTCGGCTTAGCCCACCGGTCCTTTCCACCCCAGCCATGAAGTCCTCTTCCTTTTTATTGAAGGTTGAAAAGTCTTCAGGTCTGCTGTCCTCCGTCAGGTTGGCAATGCAGGTCCTCCGTGGAAATTACTTATTCCTGAGAACGTGTCATCATAGATCTTGACCCAAGTTTGAAATGGCTTTTAAATAAAGGATTGCGTTTACTATGGTCACACATATCTGAATGCTAGATAACCTCTACTAGTGTACCCCAGAGGGCCACCCATGAAACAACAGGCACTCAGGGGCCAATAACGGTATCAAAGACACAGAACAAACTACAGTACTCATGACTTTTCGAGCTGACCAGAGGACCGTAGGATTTAGGAGGCCTCAGTCACTTCCTAACCTGAATTTTCCTAAAGGGGGAAGAAAAGCAGGCTGGCGGGGCTCCGGCTTGTTGGATTGCCTCCTAGCACATTAGCACATTCCCAGAACCTTCCCCAAGGCGGAATGGGAACGACAAGCGTGCACTTCACAGATCAGCTCTCAGGTTCGGGTCCGAAGGGGCACACATCTGTCTGGCGGCTGCGCAACACTGTGTGGAAATGGGGCCGAGAATCACGACCCGCGATTTGGGTGAAGAGGCTGTTAACAGGTCGCACAGGGGAGGCTTCCGCCGGGTGGGTCCGTCAGGTAGTTCTGCTCCTAGAGGCCGGAGTTCCAACCCGGAAGGAGGCGCCAGGGCTGCAGCGCCGTCAGGACGCAGGCAAGAGAAGCGTGCTGAACGTGTGGACGCCGCGCGGGTCCCACCTCCGGCCGGGAGTGCGGACGCCTCCCGTAGAGTGAGCCAGCGCCCTGCCGCCTCCCCACCCGCGCAGGAGGGCCTCGGGTTCCAGACTGTTCCGCCTCCACGCTGCAGCTCCCGCAGCCTCCAGCCGCCCCGGGTTTGCAAGGTCGCCCTGTAGGCAGCGTGCGGCGGCCGGCGCCCCCTGCCGGCGCCCGGAGCCCCCTCCGCGCCCCGCCGTTCCCGTTCCCGCCCCGCGTCCTGCGCTCCGAGCCCGCCCGCTGCGAGTTCTCGGCCTCCGGGTCGAAGCCTGCGGAGCCCCGCGCCCCGCTCCGGACCTAAGACGGATCTGGCGCGCAAGAGGTACGTCCTTGCCGAGCCCCAGCTTCGCGCCGCCGGAGCGGAGTGCACGCCCAGCCAGGCCTGGCTGCGCGAGCCGCCGGGACGCGGCAGGCGGGGAACCCAGCAGCGCGCCAGGCCTGACCACCTGCGCGCTCGTCCCCGGCACTCGGACCTCCTGACGGCTTTTTTTTTTTTTTTTTCCTGCATTAAGAATTTCAACACAGGACCCCCGTCATGCCTGGCGAGCGTTCCAACACGGAGCTATAGCCCGCCCTACCAGTCCTGAACTATTGAGTCTCTTGGCCACCCGGAGCCGAGCCCGGCGTCCGCGCGGCGAGGGACCTGGTTCCCAGCTCTCCCCTCCCTCCCAGCGAGTTCCCGGGCTGAGCCTTCCCACTAGACCCCACGGGCGGCCAGGGCACAGCAGTTCGGCCTGTCCCTGCGCGGGGAAGGGCCGCGGCGAGGACTCGCGGGCTTGGCATTGGAGGGAGGCCGAAGGGCGATCGCGCCACCCGCCGCCGCTCGGGGGCAGGAGCGCACGTTGGGGGTGTCGGAGCAGCACTGTGGGGGTCCGCGCGTGGCGGGGGACAGCCCCTCCCACCTGGGGCTCACGCTGCGGCGGCGGGCGGCCAGCGAAGTGTTGTGGCGCCACCTCCCGAGGAAACCTCGCAGAAAGTGCGGCGCCCGTGGATGGCCAGCTCCCTCGGGTGGCGCCAATGGCCCTTCCTGCGCGCGACTTCCCGCCCTGTAACAACGTCCCAGAAATGCCAAGCCGGTGGTCAGTACAGTCTCACGCGCTGAGATGAAGATCCCAGCTGCCCGGGATGAGGTAGGCGAACTCACAGAGGTGCCTTGGCGCCAGAGGCCCCGTGGAGACAGAGTGGAAGGGTGCCTGCTCCCAAAAACGCCATAGCCTCTGTCATGAGCAAAGGAACTTTTCCTGACAACCCCAAGACTTCTGAGAGAAGTAGGCGGTGACTCGTGGGGAGGGGAGTGTCGCGTCCTCTCCGGACCACTCCCCGGGCAGGCCTAGGGAGCAAAAGTAGCGGCAAGCTGTCTGGAATGGGCAGGTGAGGCTTGCGACCTAAGCAAAGCCAGCCTCTCTGTGGTTGCTACTCCCACCTTGGGCACAACCATCTGCCTCCCTGGCTCACGCTTGAAGAGGAAGCTTTTCGTCTCCCTTTGTATCAACAAAATTAGAAGTTTTTAGAGTCATACTTTTTTTAAAAAAGAGGAAATTAAGACAGAGAGTCAGCCTGTTTAGAAACGTAGAAAGGACAGTTTTCAGAGTTAGGTCCCTGGTGGTAATTACCAGTCAACCCGGATTCCCGCCTGAGTTCTTTCCCCCAGGTTCACCCCTGCCTCCTTTGGAGGATTTGGACTACCCGGTCACTGAGCACTGACCATCTGAATGGAGCAGTGGCAGAGCTGGAAGTAATTTCTCCTTGCTCATTAATACCTACTACAAAGCCACTTTAATAAAATCAGCTAAAGGTAGCTCTGAATGGGGAATCCCAAAGTGGAGTCCTGCCCAGTTATCTCTGGCAAGCCACTCCGATTTGCATTTTCTTACTCTTGTCATCCTGCCATCTTAAAGCCAACCTGGGGAAACAGGGCTACCTTCTCTATTAACAGTTTTCATTTAAATGTCTCCCAAAGGTCCATGTGCTGAACTTAGTCTCCAGCCTGAGTAGTAGAAACCATCAGGATGGGGCCTACCTGGAGGCATAGGTCACTGGTAGTGTGCCCTTCAAGGAGCTTATGAGACCCCAGTGTCTTTCTCTGTGTATCCTGGCCATGAGTTGAGCAACTTTGCTCTGCCTTGAACCCAGCCCCTCCATGAAGTGATGCCTTGCAAAAGGTTCAAAAACAAAAGGCTGAGGGACAGTGAGAAAGAAGATAAGGTCTCATAAACAAGCTGGACCATGTGGCTTATGGGATACTGCCCTCAGGTGGGGGTTCTCCAGGCAAAGAGACAGATTTGCTTTTCTATTCTCAAGTGGTCTCAAATTCTGTTATCTTCCCAGGAAGTCAAGGATAAGGAGACTGCCATTGAAGTGGTTTCTCCAGCCAAGATGAAGCCCTAGCTTTCAAATTCCTCATCCCATGGGGCTGAGGACCTACCTCTTATTAGGTTATTCCATTCACACTATACAGTCTTCTCTTACAGTGTCAGTAGTAGGATTATATCAAAAGGCAGTGAAATTTCCAGTCACAGAAAAAGAGGTGACTGTAAAAGGAAGTAGAAGCTGTTTCCTCACAATGGAGTCCTGTTGCACCCAGCAGACCCTGCACGTGTCATTAGGCATCCAGAAGGCAGGCTTGTCTCTCTGCTATCCTTTCTTTCCTAAGGACAAACATCTCGTTACACGCTACAGGTCTGGGATGGCCTGCAAAAGATGTTCCACGGGACCATCCAAACAAAGATCTTTAAGACACCAAGCCTGGGTGCTTCAACGTGGAATTTGGAGAACACCAAAGACCAACCAACTGAGAAGACACTGATGATGGATTATGCTGGGCAGTTTTTCATTGCTGTGATCAAATACCCAAGAAAACAACTTGAGGGTGGAAGATTTTTTTGGTTTATAGTTTCTGAGATTATATCCATTCCATGACTACTTATCTTCCTTTCTTCTAGGTCCATGGTGAGGCAGAACATCATGGCGGGAAATGTGGTGGAACAAAGCAGCTCACCTCACGCCTCATGCCAGGGAGAGAGAGAAGAGGAGGGGGAAGGTAAGGAGGGAAAGAAGGAGGGTGAGAGAGAGAGAGAGAGAGACTCAGAGAGAAGAGAGAGAAGAGAAGGGAAGGAGCAGGAGACAAGATAGTCTCCTGCCACCTGGGGCCTGTTTCCTCCACCTGCTAATTACCTAATTGTCTCCCAACTCATCAATGGTTTAATTCATTAAGGAGGTTAGCACCCTGATGATCAAACGATTTCCCAAAAGCCCACCAGCCTGCCTTTGGGCAGAACAACTAGCACAACTTTCCTTCTGCTCCACACAGGGAGCTGAAGGCTGTGATAGATTTGCTTCCAGCCCATTGCTTTAACCTTCACCTGCTACTCTTTCCAGAGGCCTCATTTCTTCCTCTAAATGGAAGCCACAAACTGCAAGCCCCTACAAGGCCAATAAATTTAGTTTCCTCTTTGGATAAGACTGCTGTAATGAATAAATACTCGTGTCTTACATTTGCACATTTTGCAATTTTGTATAGTACATTTACATACATCATTTCTCTTTTGAAAATTAATAACTTCAATAGTTGTATATGGGGATTCTGAGCAATATTTTCCTCCACCCCAGTGGGGTGACATTTACCCAAAACTGAAAACATAGTGGTTTCAGGGCCAGCTTGAGCTACAGAGTGAGACTTTGTCTCAAAAAAATTGTTGTTCTATTATGTTAATATCAAGAAAGATGCAGCAATCAGTTCCTCCTTCCTCTGTTCTATAAAGTAGTGACATTGTCCTTTTATGAGTATCTCAACATACTTGTGTGCTATCTACCATTGAGAGTGAGACAAAGGAAAGACATCCCTCTGCTGAGGAGGAAACATACTGCTGTCTTCTGTCTCCCATTTCCCAAGTCCTCCCCACCCCCATACAGAGTGAGTTATCCAAACACTTGCTTAGCTGTTGCATGTAACTACCTCAGTGAAAAGGCACATATGTAATGCTAGTAATAAAGCTAGTGTTTATGGAGTGTGCCCTCTGTGCCGGGCACTAAACACAGCACATGGTAGTTCTTATCTTTTTTAATCTTCAGAGCAAAGCTGTGAGAGGCTAGCATGGTCCTCATTACAGAATGGATGCAGGAAGGTTAGACAACTTCCCTGGGCCCAAGTATTCATTATTTGGTGCACATATAATCCAGAAGGTCTTCGTTGCCAGGAATGTCACCTAATTTTTTTATTCTCCTCTGGTACTAACATGAGGGAGAGATGAAATCCAAAGCATTGGACTTCTTGATTTTTAGCCACCATCCTATTTTATTAAAATTTTTATTGATAAAATATAGTTTTGAGTGGTGGCACATGCCTGTAATCCCAGAACTTTGGGAGGCTGAGGCAGGAGGATCACAAGTTTGAGCCCAGTGTGGGCAACAATAACTTAGCAGCCTGATTCAGGGGAAAAAGACAGAAAGAAAGAAAGGAAAGAAAGGAAGGAAGGAAAGAAGAAAGGAAAGAAAAGAAAAAAGAAAAGAAAGGAAAAAAATGGCTGACAGTATAACTTAGTGAGAAGACCCTGAGTTGAGTTCAGTCCCCAGTAGAAAACAAGGAAGAAAGAAAAAGAGTTTTGAAACTGGGCCAGTGGTACAGGCATGTAATTCCAGCTACTTAGGAGGCCAAAGCAGAAAGATTCAAGGCCAACCTGGTCAACTTAGCAAGACTCTGCTCCAGAACAAAATTTCCAAAAAGGACTAAGAGTGGAGCTCAGTAGTAGAACATTTACTTAGCATGGGTGAGGCCCTGTGTGTAACCTTAATCTCTACTAGGGTGAAAAAATAAGATATTTTTGCATAATAGAGTTCATATCTCATTTCAACTATTTTAGATTATACAAATTTCTTGGTGATCCAATTCGAGAAACCACAATCTCTAATATTTAAAATGCATTGAACATGATTTAGTAATATTCAGGTTTATCACATTTTACATCTGTTTTGATTATCATTTGATTCTGTCTGAGCCTTTATTAGAAAGTTGTAAAGGCCTTTGACCAGCCAAATTCCTTTCCAAATCTCAAGAATAGTACCTATGGATTATTAATAATAGCAGTCAGCCCTTTAATGCCTTGGCTTATGCCGTTCACAGTTGTCAGCTCTTTAAGCATTTAATCATACATATACATATTCGTCTCATATTCATCGCAAAATCTCTACAGACTAGGTATTAGGAATAATTTTATTTTATACAGAAACTACAGAGGTCAAGTAGCATTTCCATATTCACACAGCAGATACATTAGCCCACTGACTCAGGAAGATCAACTTGTGTACTGTAAGTTTGGAAAAATCAGTTATTCAATTCCTGGGGTATTTGATGAGGCATTTGTTGTGCTCAGCAATTATTGTCAAATAAAATATGTAAATTTTCCAGAAAATACTATCTCTAAAGGGGACTTAAGAAATATTGATTACTGTATTATGCTATTACTTGTGTTTTTGAAGCGACTTACATCTCTCTGTGTGTTCCAATGGAAATAATACATGATAATTTGTAGTAATATAATGGTCTACTACTGTATATCTTTTTCCAATTCTAAGTTTAGTGACATCACATTGGTAGCTGGTAATTTGTTGTGGTGCATCTCAAAAATTGACAATTGTTCCAAACAAGGCTTTTTCTCCCTCTCCGAGAGTTGGTTGTTAGATACGGACCAACCTAGCCCTGTATAGACCTCAAAACCCTGAAGAACTCGGAGGGAGATAAAAGTAAAAACTGTTTTAAAGTAAGAAATATGGTTTCTGTCTGACTAGAATCACAGCCTGATCATTTATTCTCTACTAAAAAACAAACATTGACACCTTCAACACATGGGAGTTCCTACCCAGCTGCACCAACAGAGCAAAAGTTCAATTAATGCAAAAAAAGCATTTTCTAATTTATTAGATGGAAAAGACTCAGATTAATTAAAATAATTAATAGAGTGATTACAAACTTTATTTTTATGGCCAAATTGAAGTTGCAAAACCTTTACTCAATCATCTATTTCAGGAATGCTTATGGGCAAAATTTAAGGTTCTAACCTGGAGTTCTGAGTGATATAATTCCTTGATAAGTACAAAACATTGTCTTTTGGAAAGTGAAGAATGGGCACTTCAAAAGATGTGACTGTGTCAGTTTACTCATTGATTTAATTCAAGCATCCTTGCTTTTCTGGGTAATACGGAAGAAAACAGACATCCAGGCCTCACAACACATGACGAGAAAGCCACACAAGTAACTAATTATGTTGTAATATAAAGAGAAACGCAAGCATTTAGGAGAGTAGTGTAAAACTAGTAGTGTTTTGTTTTGTTTTGTTTTGTTTTTGAGACAGGGTCTCACTCTGCAGTCTAGACTGGTCCTGAACTCCCTATGGAGCCCAGGCTAGCCTTGGACTCATGGCAATCCTCCTGTCTCAGCCTCTCAAGTTCTAGAATTACAGGCTTGGGCCACCACGCCCAGCTTATGTGGTGCTAGTCAATTTGTGTATGTGTGATACTTTTTCTTGATATTCTCATTTGTTTTTATTCAGACTTGTTTTGCTTTTCTGAAAAGAGAACTAAACCAAGCTCAGTATGATATATCACGTCTTTGAGTGTTCATTAAGTAAGGGGGAATCACTGTAAAATACTGTAGACATGATATGTAGAAGAAAGCTATATTCAAGTCTGGATTTTTTCCACTACTTACTTTTGGGAAGCTATTTTTCCTCTCTGGATTATCTGTAAAACTTGGAGTTTATAGTAAATGATCTCTGAGGACCCTTGGACCTCTCATGCCTTGAGAATATATCGGGATAAAGATGGAGGGAAAGGAAGATTTGCACAGAGACATTTTAACCTTGTGAGGTCCTAAGACACTACTACTTATGCCTACGATGGAGGTAAAACAGGAAACACTACAAATCAGATTGCTGTCCACATTGGTATGACCTATTCTTGCATGTTGTTCCTGGATCCAGTTGCCAGTAACTGATTAAGGATATGTGTAAATGGCATGCCTGCTGCTATAAGGGTATCCCTGGCTTGGCTTTGCTTAGGTCTTAATTCTTTGGAGACATGTTTCAACTGCAGAGGAAGACAATGGTGTGTCAGAGTTTCTCTGTAGATTTAGAAAATCTGTCTTTTCTCTTGCCATCAGTTTCTCATCTAGAAGCCTGTTATTTCCACTTAAGCATAAATTTTCTTAAAATTCTATATTCACTCTCTCCTTTTCTACCCTTTCCTGTCTCCAAATCATCTAGCACACATCTTCTAGGATTTATCATGTGTTGCTGCCTCCAGGTATGTAATTTGACTTACACAAGTTCCCAGAGGACCAAACATTTGTATGGGTAAAAAAAGGTTACAGATTATTTTTGTGATATCTTTCCCATCTTTTCTTTTCCCTCACGTGGAGCTCTCATTGGTTTCAAAGAGTCACAAGTATACCCTTGTTCTTTGTGTCTTTTGTGAATACCTGAGAAAGAGCTGTTTCAAGAAAGCATACCTTTCACATCTCTGGTGTTGGAAATGCTTAGAGGTCAGAGTCAAGTGTGGGTGCACATGTGCAGCTCACATGGTGAGGCAGGAGGGGCCCAATGGCTAAGTTTCCTGTGCCTTTCAGAACTAGTGTTATTTTCTGTGACAGAGAAAGCCTTAAGGTTTCGATCAGCTATTTGTCTGCAATGGCACACAAATGTTAAAATCCATATTAGTTTGGATGCATTGTTATGATCCAAAAATCAAATGTTCTCTGTCTTGGCCTCAGATATTCATCCATCTGCCATGGTGGGGCTGAGAAACACACACACACACACACACACACACACACACACACAGACAAGCGCGCACACCACATGCATGCACGCACACACGGCATCCACCTGATGCCCTAGTCTACCCAAAACAAGGTGAGATTGAAAAGACTCCAAGTTGTGTGACACAGTAGCTTTCATTGACCAGATTGCTTGTCTGTATAACCATATTCTTTAGAGGTAAATATTTAGGGAGAGGAAGGAAACGTTTTGGGAGGATTCAGTGTGTTACTTGTTGGTTAGATGTTGATAGAAGAGGAAAGAGTCCAAGATCAAGGCAAAGGAAATAGAGACTGCAGTTCACAAAGTAAATCCTCAGGGGGAATTTTATTGCCTTTTATTATTATAAAAGCAGCACACATGGTCGCAAATTGGAAGATAAAGACAAATACGTTTTAAAAACTAAAACATCATACTCTTACCAACAAGAGAAACATGACTTGTAGTGTGTATTCTACCAGATCCTGTGTGTGTGTGTGTGTGTGTGTGTGTGTGTGTCTGTGTGTGTGTGTCTGTGTGTGTCTGTGGTTGCTAAATGAGATCTCACCCTACTTGCTTTTTTAGTCAACAATCTCTATCTTTCCATGTTAGGATATTTTTATCAATACTTCTTATCCCATTACATGAATTGATCAAATTCAGATCTCCCAGTGACCCCCAAATATCTTTCCAGCGATCTAATCCATAATCCTTTTGGCATCTGGCTGTGTCCCTTGCATCTTAATTTACACCTAACACAGACTACAACGGAATCAAGAGCTTCAGTCAGTGGGCTACCAACTGCCACACCCCGGAGGCATGTGGCTGCTTCCCCACTGTGTCACTCAGCCTGCTCCGTTACCCCTCACGTGTTCTCTAAATCAAAGTTTGACTTTTGATTTGAAGATTTGGGACAGGAGACAAGAAGTAGCTGAAGATTTTGTGAAGATCGAGCAGTGGTGACTGCTGTGAGAACTGCCATCTGAGGGTATGGGATGTAGCTTAGCGGTAGACTGCTTGCCTGGCACAGGGGAGGCCCTGGGTTCAATACCTGGTACTGAAAGGAGAAAAGTAGCCAAATGATGTGCAAGTGTACATCAAACGTAAAGAAGTGTGGAAGAAAAAATTGTGAGGAGACTGCGGTGACTGAAGCTGAGAGATACTTGTGTAAACACGTGAGAAGATTCTTTTGGGAGCCTCAAGAAGTTACTGGGAGATACTTTGTGGGAGGAAATTTCCCACATAAACAAAGGAAGACTAAGAGACATTTCAGTTTGAGCATAAATATAAATGTGATTTATAGGCTGGTAACATTTGGGTTACACCTGGAAAGATGTTCAAGACACATGACTATGAAGTTATGCATGCACACAGATTTTTTTTTAAGTATACTGTTTAGGGACACATAAAATAAGTAAAACTTTGTTTAGCATAACTTCACTTTCCTCCTTCCTGTATTGCTGGCTGATTCTTTTATGATAGTTGTCATTGTAATTTTAAAAATATGTAATCGAGTATCAGTTTCTTATTTTTCATATTTAGACACGATCCATTGCCCTCTATACATGTAAGAAAAAAAGTGAGGAATCTGGAACTTGAGAGATTTGTAATACTCCTGTTTAACCCCTATTTTATTACAGTAGTATTTATAATAATTATGAGCTTTGTAAGCCATAACTTAGTGTTCTGTCTCTCTTCTATAGGTTCATTACAAGAATTAAAAATCTACATGAAATATTTATATAATTATTGTTACATGAATATAAATCTTTCTGGAAATAAATGGTAAAATTGAATCAACATTTAAATAAAGTCTCATCTTATGTCTTTAATGTTTTGTCACAAAACAAGAATGGTCCCTGCACACCTATCTAAAAGATTATCTTTAATTTTCTTTTTCAATTCTGTAAATTTTTCTGGGTCAAATCAAGCTTCTTATATTCCATCCCCATTTTTCTTATTTCTTGGCTTTTTGACAGATTTTGCTGGGTTATGTTATAAGTAATTTTTACTGTTTCTGTGATTATTCAACCTACTGGATTCCTACCTGTATTCAAGGGCCTTCCTATGTACCTTACTTGATTGAAATTTGGCTAGATGTTTTGGCTAAAACTGGATTCTGAATCATGTCCCTCCATGATGCTGTAGCCACTGCTTCATTACCTTCTGTGCTGCGTGACACTGACACAAGCCTATTGTTCCTTGACAGCTGTTGGGCTTGGAGTGCTTTTTTCTGCGATGCAGGTCTTCAGGGTTACTTACAGGTGGGCAGCTCTGACTTTTCTCCCTGAGCCATTAATAGGCCCAGATTTACCTTAAACTTGGAGTTGCTCTTCTTGGCTCCCAACTCCTTCATGAATAGCCATGTTTTTTGGAAAGCAGAAGGTGCTTTGTTGGTTTTTTGTTTGTTTCTAACTAAAGAGAACCTCCCCTTATCCCAGCTGTAATGACTTCAGTTCTTACCCTAGACTAATCTGTAAATCTGAAGTAGAGTTCTCCTCATCAGTCGTCAGCCTCTACCTCCCCAGTTTGGGATTCTGTTATCTCTGCTATAATTCCCCCACTTACCAGTAGCCTTTTCTTTTCTGTTGATTAGAATCCTGCACATTTTCTGTTTTACTGATAACTCACATTGTTTTTCACTGCTGTTATGGTTTAAAATTGAAACTTACTTTATCATCTCAAAAGGACCTTTCAAGATAGTGGGCACCTGTGCACAAAAAATGTAAGACATTTAGTACCTGTAAAGTACAGAACAGTATGTGTACACACACACACACACACACACACACACACAATATTAGCATGATGACGTAGCAGAAACTTAACATTGGTTATTGGAGGTAGTACTAGACTCTTACTTTGCTTTCTTATTACAATAAGAATGTCTTATAATTTTCAAGAAAATACATTGGGTGTTTGTGTGTGTGTGTGTGTGCGTGTGTGTGTGCGTTTGGAGAAATAAACGATGGTTTTGTTGTGTGCAGATAAAAATCAAGCGTGGAAACCTAATCAGACTGAAGGTTTGCAGCTGGTTCATTTACTGAGCACTTACTACGTGAATGCTAGCAGAGGGTATACCTCAAGAGGGGGCAGTAGCAAAAGGCCAGCTCTGAATCGGAGTGTCCAACGAGGGCCAGTTTACTTTGTACTCGAGGGTCCCCAAGAGACTGGGTAAGTTCTGGGCCTCCTTCCAGGTGTTCTAATCTCTGAAACTATAAATGTCATGTCACCCATTTAATCAGATTCCAAAAGGGCTTCTTGGCAGAAAAATATGGGAACTACTGTGGCAGATCAACTACAAAGACAAACCCGTTTATTGGTTCAGGCTTCAGAAGAAACACTAGAAGAAACTAAAATTTGCTGTAAGAAAAAAATGTGATAAATCTAGTATTACTTAAAAGCTTCTAAGGCAATGGCAAATAATGATAGTAATAAGTTGCATACCTTTTCCACGTGCACAGCTTCTGCCGGGGGACTTCAAAGAAAGCTCTTCGGGTCTGGGGGAGACGTGAAGGTCCATGGAGGAGACATTTATGGGGTCTCTACGGCGCCTAGGATGTTCCCCCTACACTCAGTATTTGAGTATCCACTTTTGTAGGCCATGGAAACGGAAGGCTGGCTGCATTTTTAAAGGGGTGTTGGCTTTTCCTAGCATACAAACAGTCAGGCTCAAATCGTTGGCTTTCATTTTGAACCCTTGTCACTCATTCATGCGTAGACAGAAGTGGAAGTGTCCTTCAAGAAGCCTTAGCAGCTAATTTAATACATGTCACCAGACTAAGAATATCATCTGGCGTTTACAGAGCAATTCTAACAGAATAAATGAAATCTGATAGTTATGGCAGAGAGGGTTGTGTCATTAGTACTGATGTAGATCTGAATATATCAAATCATTTGTTTGTAGAGGGGTTTGACTCCCTTCACCCCTCCTACCTCCTGTCCCAACTTTGCAACTGCACAAAAGCCAGAGGCAGTGACAGAAGCAGGCTGGCCCCCTCAGTCGCCCATCTCTAGCCTTCATAAACTTAACAAGTTTTATTACATAACTTACTCACATTTCACTAATTACTAGCATTTGCCATCATATCTATTGTTCTAAGTACACTTGTGTGATATAGACTTAAGTTCATTTAATGTAGCAATTTGGTATAGACTTAAGTTCAGTTGTTGTAGCAATTCACTTGTTCGGTCTTTGATGTAAGTTTATCCTAAGAAAACCGATTGATGTAATGATAACCCTTTGAATGTACAAACATTTACCTTTCAGTGCTCAGCTAAGGCACTGGAAATTTCACTTTTTCTTTTTCTTTCTCACTTTTTCTAGCGTTCTTTTCTTATGTGGACTGGTGGGTGAGGCCAGGTTAAAGAATCTCAACAAAGATATAGCAAAATATAGAAGGGGGGGCGGGAAAGAACTTTTGACAAATATCCCAATAAAGGGATCTGCTGAACTCTGAGAAGCAGCACCAAGGCACCAAGATTTGACCACTGCAGACCATTTTAGGGGTAGGAAGCTGAGCTAAAGAGTGGTGATTTGATTGAAATGAGTCAGATGCAGAAGATTAAATATGTTAAATATTGTGTGGTTTCTCTGATTTGGGAAACCCAGAATACAGGTCTTCTATAGAACCACGTGGTGTGATAGTGGGAGTTGGGGGTGGGTGGGGAAGGTGTGGGAGGGCCAAAAGTGGGAAGGCATTGTAAAGTTGATGTATATATATGTGCACAAAAATACTCAAGTTCATTGTAAACATTATTTATTGCATATGTATATTAATAAAATGGTGGGGGTGTTATTACAAAGAAATATACATTGAAACAGCTTCCTATATTTGGGATTTCCTAAATTTTTCTTCCACTCTAAAATGTTTTCATGTAATTAGAAAAAAAGTCCCCATTCAAAGAGTTTTGTACTCTATTTTGTGTGTCAATGGAAAAAATGAATAATACTTTAAGGTATGTGTGAAAGATACGTTTTATATGCATATGATTGTTGAAGGCTTCAAGTTTTTCTTTGTTTTGTAATTTATCATTGTCTTTATTTAATGTTTCTTTTCAGAGCTGTCCCTGACCTTAGTTCATTTTATTTTTACACAGTTTAAAAGGAAATTTCTTATGAAATCGTATTAACACACCTAGTTTTTTGCATGTGGTACTGGGAATTGAGTGCAGAGTGTTTCCACTGAGCAACATTCCAAGCCCAGCCCATTTTTTATTTTTATTTTGAGACAGGGTCTTGCAAAATTACTAACTTGCCCAGGCTGGGTTTGAACTTGTGATCCTATTACCTCAGGCTACCAAAGTGCTGGGAGTATAGGCCTTCACCTCCAAGCCTAGTTATGCCTAATAAAACTATTGATACTTCCTTAGAATTATCCAAAACTCAGGCAATGATTAAATTTCCATGATAATCTGAAAAATATATGTTACAAGTCATTTTTAAACCCAAAATTCAACACATTGATTAGTATATCCCTGAAATATCTTAATACATTTTGTTTCTTTCTCTTCTTCATGCCATGAAATAATTGAAGATTTCTTGCAGTTGTTTTTTATGTACCAGATTTGAAGCAAAGGCACCTACCCATGAATCTTGAGAGAAATCCCTTGAAGCAGGTGAAAAACTAGGCAAGGGTACAAAGACCAAGAGACATGCCCAAGAAGGACTAAAAGTGAATCTTCATCACTTATCTGGTGATTGTCTTTATATTAACATGTCTTCTCTCTCTCTCTCTCTCTCTCTCTCTCTCTCTCTCTCTCTCTCTCTCTCTCTCTCTCTCTCTCTCTGTGTGTGTGTGTGAAAGGGTAAACACATTAGAATGCTCCAAGTATATGTGGTTTCAAAAGGTGAGTTTACCTATTTCACTTTGGAAATAATTTGTTAATGAAAGTTATCACGCATTCCACAAGAACAGAGTCAAATCTGTCTAGTGCTTGGCAGAGTCTGGCATAGTTTAAGGCTCAAAGAACATTTCTTGAATGAGTGAATAAATGAGTACATATTGTATTTCACCAAAGTGTGACAAAGTTTTGCTTTTGAATAACATCTCACCCTTTACAAACCTCCTGTGGATACTTATCATTTGATCATGCAGCAATCACAGAAGACAAACACTGTAATCCCCATTTCACAGACAAGGAAACAAGATGGAAAGCATTACCCAAGCATGTGTTAGGCATAAATAAAAGTGAGACTAGCTTCCAGGGTGTTTTCATTTCGTCAGCTGTCTGACTCTTTACACGACTGCACTCGCTCTGTCAGGGCATGCATGCAGGTACTTTACAACTTGCAAAGCCTCTCAGATCATTTGCTTTCTTCAGTAACCATGCAAAGTAGGAGTGATCATCTCAATTTTATCGATGAAGATGTATCCCCAAGTCAGATGGCTACAAGATGAAAAAACCTAACTCAACTCTAGGTTCTGATTTTTAAATCCAGTCTGGTTTCTAGCATACAAGAAGTATCCCCCTCTCTCCTGTCAATCCCCTGCCTTAGACGTGAGTCCTTCGTTTTTTCCATGTCCCTAGGCATAGTCGTGTCTGCCTACATAGCTATTGTGTGCTGTTAGTATACCTTCCTCCCACTTCAATCACCATAAAGCTTCCTATAATTGTCCTGCTGCTTCCATGGATATATGAAGAAGAAGAATGTTCTCCTTCACGTATCTAACTCCATCCTCAAAAACAGACAAAGCCCAATGGATACTCTTGCCTGGCTGAGCATTTAGCTCACGGAACTTTACTCCTTATTTCTAAAGAGCATTTCTAGAATCAAGAACAAACGGGCTAGAGAATTGTGTTTTTTTGTTTGGTACTTAATGCATCTAAGATAAGGAGGTGTTTGAGAGGCTGATATAAAATCATTTGGATTCCTGAAATCAAGTAAAGAAAATTATCCAGTATTGGATTTGGTTGAGGAAGCAGCAACTGCTTGGATATTGACAGGCTTATGAAAACGTGGCCATTTGGAGAAGATGATGGTCACTTTGGGCTTGTGTTCACACACACACACACACACACACACACACACACACACACACACACACACACACACACACACACACACCTTTCCTTACAATAAAGCAATCTGTTCCCTGGCTATTTAAAAATTATTTTTTCCTGATTAATTTTAAAGAAATTCTTTCTAAAGGAGTTAGGTGCAAGAACTTCTTCACTATGTCTCCGAGATGTAGCAATATAGATTTGGAGCATCAACCCCCCACTGCACCTTTAGAAAATTATTTTGAAACATTTGGAAGGTCTGCACTGAAGGGAGAATTGGCTGGTGGGAGTATTTTTATTATGCACGTTCTTTTATGGGTTGTGGCCAGATATTTTCAATGTGCTATTATCCTGGGTTTTATGGAGTTCTTGGGCCCTGTGGATATAAACATCTGGGAATAAATGTCTGAATGTGAGCAAAGCTATTTGTTGTTTTGCCTGAGAAGAAATGCATTTGTGTTGAGTTTTGAATATAATGAATTATCCACAAGGGACGTGATAACTTAATAAGTATAGTAAGTACACTTAAGCCAAATAAAAGAGAAAAATATCAAAGCCCTTCAATTGGCTAAATTCAGGTGCTGCATTTGAGTTTTATCTGCCTGCTTACATCAGGTAACTCAGACTCTTTGCTTCACAAATGGCCCCATCCATTACTAGAGGCTTTGGGAAGGAGAGTAATTTGTAAATGAGGGTAAAGATTCTGTCGCTTACGTTTCCTTCAGGAGTTAAGTGAGATGGAATATGAAATTAAAATTCAAGATGCTCACTTTTGGAGGGGATAAAATCACTATGTCTAGGATGAATTCCTCTTTTGAAAATCTTCTTGATTCTACTCTTTCTCAGACCTTTGTCTTGCCATTGAACAACTTTAAATTTTTTGCATTCTTTTTCTTCTTCTAGCTTTACTCCTCTTTCTTTGTCATCTTCCCTTCTGTCTTCTCAGCAACCCCCGCCCTCCGGGAATCTCTGTCATATCTCAGTATGTGGGAATTAAAAACACCCTCTCCTGTGTCATCGCTGAGGCTACATATTCTACCAATGTGAGTTCCTGTTCTGCTAAATTGTCTCACTTTTGTGCCCATTCTGATTTGAGTGTCAACTGCGATCCATTTTCAGCACTGCAGGTATGGGATAATTCCTCTGACTACAGTTTTATCACTGTCCAGTGATGTGCTCTTTGTGCTTGGGTTTGGTCCGGGATAGATTTTCAGAAAGCTCTTGAGGACAAAGCTGGAAGAAAAGCTACTCCTGTCTTCAGTGGCTGCGGCTCTAACAGGGAGTTATCATCATATAATAGATCCCAGTATAACAGGAGCTCAGATACTTAAGGGAGAATTGAGACTGGGTTATATCCAGCTGTGATTTTGCTCTTCTAATTGAAACTGATCCAAGCTGAGGGAAGGGAGGAGTGATAGAGAAGAAAAGAGGGAGAGAGGAAGAGAAGGAAAAACAGGGGATGAGAACACATGTGCCTGCTCAAAATCCTAATAGGATTGGGTGAGAGCCATTGAATACCTGGTCCACTGCAATTGTGAAGTCTGCTTTCACCATCAGGAGTGGGCTTGGCATCTGGAAGTGATTTCATCCTGTGATTACCTTTGGACTGCAGTGCTTGTTGGTTCTTTACTAACAAGCAAGCACAGACCCAGAGCAAGCCTTTTATGCTAACAAGCAAACAAGCCATGGGTCTGCAGATTTCAAAACCAGAGGCAGGAGGCGGATGTGAAGTGGGTCGAAATTCTGCAGCTTCCCAGGGGAAAAGAAGTTAGGGGAGAGGAAAAAAGTGGTTTCGTCTTCCTAAGCCCCTTTACAAAGCACTTGGAAAAGCAATAATTATTTCATAGATCATATGTCCATCCATTTATTTCTAAGCTTTTGGAATGCAACTAATGTTGCCTTGGATAAGTAGTAAGAGACACTTGACTCTGCTCAGCACAAAATATGACAGAGGAATGCAAAGTGTCTGTGGGCCATCTTCGCTGAAACGTTTGGGGGTTTAAAGTCCCATTGAACAGACCTGAGGTACTATTCCTCTTCTCTGTGTGTTCCCTCAGAACTGTGAAAGTGCCCATTTAGCCCTTGGTTATTCATATTCACAAAATATCCTTTTAAAATGTGTTCGAAAAGCTGGGTGTGGTGGGGCCCACCTGTAATCCCAGCACTCGGGAGCATGAGGCAGGAGGATTGGCGTTAGTCTAAGGCCAGCTTAGGTCCCGTAGTGAGTTCAGGACCAGCCTGGGCTGCTCTGTAGTGAGTTCGTGACAGCTCTGCTACAGAGCGAGACCCTGTCTCAAAATAAATAAAAATAAAAATGTGTTCAAAGATTAAAATGATGAGATGTGGAAGATCAAGTCTGGTTCTTCCGTTCTCTAACATTTTGTTCCTGCAATCTTCCTTAACAACTTGTCCAAGTATTAAGAAACCATATCTGATGGAAAGTCAACTACTAGCAACAAATATCCAAAAACTCTGGCTATAATTCACACATGTTGGATCATAAAAACCCATACATACAATTTTAACATTGAGTAGTGTGACTGTTGAAGGGATTATGTCAACTTGAGGGGCCAGGAACCACAGATGGGTTAGGGTTTGTGAACCACGCCTAGATTGGGAATCAAGAAAGGCCTGGATTAGAGTGTGAGTGATTTGTGGGCTGGCCAATGAGAGAAGAGCACCCAGCCAGATGTGGAAGGGCCAACTGCTACTCCAAGGGTATAGAAGGAAGGAAGCAGGAAGATTGCTACCGCTTCTTCCTTGGGGAAGTCTCTCGCCTTCTCCATTGTGTACAGACACCGATTTGCTACATGCTGCAGATTCTCAGCACAGATTTGCTCCAGTCTCAACTTGTGCCTGTCTGCCCATTGTTGCTCTTTAGACAGCAATCTTCAGGCTTCGATCTTCATCTGAGATCTGCAGAAGATTCTCACCTCATTGGCTGTTCTCCCAACGGGAGCTCTGCTTCACAGCTGAGCAGCCATCTTGTACTATCTCTGTCCTTGGATTTGTAAGCCTCCCTGATCCTCTTGTTGTAAAATCTGTAAATTCTGTCTTTAAAAGAACCCAAACTAATACAGCTAGTTTTTAAGAATCCTGTAGAGACACAATCTATACTAAAGAGCATAAAGATTGAAAAGAAATGTGTTAATTAAAGAATAGCAGCAGATTATGATAGGTACGAAAACATCTTTGTATGTCAGGTGCTATACTGGGTCTTCATATATGTGCTCACTTTTATTTAATCCTACCTCAACCCAGTGATATGAATTTTATTGTTACTCCCAGTATAGAGATGAGAAAATGAAGCTGTAGGGAGGTTTCTTGTTCAGAGTCACACAGCAAATAAAGGGAAGAATCAGAGTTCAAATTCAGGGGACATGAAGAAAAATATGCAAGATTTATATTCAAGAGTTACTCCATAATAAGGTAGAATGTGACTCAGTTTTCCACAGGATTTGTGTACAAGTGTATGTCCATGTTGTGTGTGCTTAACTTAGGGTTAGAGTTTACTTTTGTAGGAAGATGGCTGTCGCCAGCCAATCAATGTATATTCATAGATTATACTTGAGCCGAGCTCAAGTTCTGTACAGAGTGATAGGACTATTACCTCACCACTTCTGCTTCTTGTGGGCCCTTGGTAGCAAGGTTGGGTTAAATCTTCCAGGGACTCCCACACCTTGACACTTGAGCAGGACTCCTTGTGGAATTCCTTCCTGTTTGAATGGTGAACAAAATGGGCAAGGTCAATGGATGCCACTACTGAGATTAGGATACCAGAGCTTTGCTTCCTTCTTAGAAAGCTGGTCACAACATTGTGAAGTGCCATACAGAAAGACTCACTTGGCAAGGAATTATGTCTCTGGAAACAGAATACTGTGGTTAACTGTACACTTCTACAGGGTAAAAGGAGGAGATTAAAACCTGGGTGACTCCAAGGATAACTGACCCTGGATCAAGAAATTGAACAAAATAGGCCTTCTCTCAGCTGAACCCAGTCACAGGAGCCCAGCATTGCTGGAATGTGACTGTGGCTTCTGTAGCCTATCTATGCTCACTTGTTGGTGAGTTTCTTGGCTTTCTTCTACTCTGCTCATGATCTTGTGACTAATTGGGAAAGTTGCAAGTGAGTGAAATGAAAAAGTTTTTTTTTTTTTTAAATGTCTAAGGCAGAGACAGTCACTCAACAAGTAGCGAGAAGCCAAGCAGGGCCTCATGTTGCTCTCAAGTGTGATGGGCCAACACAGTCACGCACGTGTGAGTCATCTGTAGAAAAGCCAGACAGCCACATGGCTCTCAGTAATGTAGGATCAATTCAAAGCAACATACTCTGCCCATCACAGACTAACTGAAAGATTTGCAATCATTACTCACTTTCTTGAAGTAACATTCAAATGAAGGTCTATTCTTAAGGCAAAGCAAATTATCTTTAAAACCTCTTTTGATTTCAGCTACACTCTGAATCTTCTCCTCTGTTTGGTAGCTCCAAATTCCCTCTCAAATACTTAGTGTTATTTTAGACCTAGTTTTCACCCTTCTTCCCCTTCATGTCTATCATGTTCTCCTTATGACATACACCGTCTTATCCAGTGTCACATCCTGGCAAGCTGGGCCTGCCAGTGGTTGTTAGATTGTTTTGTTCAATGTCTACAATGATCAAGAAATTTTGTGCAGGGCTAAGGTTGGAGCTTAGTGGCATAGCTCTTGCCTAATGAGGGCCTAGGTTTGACTCCTAGTGCCAAATTATATATATCCAAACTTGAGATCGATTTTTTGTTTTAAGGAATAGACTTAGGCATGCTGGACCTACATTCTTGTGAGGCAGCGGTTGGCTGAGCTAAGCTGCGTTCAGCTCTTGCCCCCCCACCCCCCATTTTATTTCATGGGCCCCACCGCTCTGCTGCTTCTCCATTGCTCCTTTCACCCATTGTATCTTGGCCTTGCCCTGCTCTGCCAGTATTTCACTCTGTAGCGTCTCTAGTTTCACACCTCGCTACTACGCTGAGTCCAAGATGGTGTGTTCCAAGTGGACAAGGCCAGCAATTTCTTTAAGCAGGTAGAGTGGAGGGAGAGAAAGAGGCAGAAAATACAAGATAAAAATGTTTATCATGATTACACATAAATTTGCCATTTGATACATGCCATAGAGAAAAAGTATAGATTCTTGCTCTGTTGCTGCTAAAACTATTACTCTGCTTGCGAAGCCTGGGCTGAAGCCAGAAGCTGAAGGACATTTGGGGACTGCTGTGCCCAAATCAACACTGGTAAAGGGCCCTACAAACAACTCTGGTGCGTTTGAGAGCCTGGAGGGAGCAGCCCAAGAGCGTTTGCTCTGCAGAGTGTCATGGCTCTGCTCTGTTTTCAGAAGGAAACCAGGAATGAGCTGATGGGTTTGCTCTGGCAGCAAGACGCGGCGCTGACTTGGGAAAGGAAGACTGAGGTTTATTATGATTGGGTAAAGCCCTTAATTGCCACTTTGGATGGAGCGTAGCTTTTAAATTCATATTCTGTAGCCAAAGAGGCTCTCTTTATGTAAAAGCCCTGCAGCTAATTAGTGGCTAGGCATCTTGTAAGAAATGACTATTTGCTTTATTTTTAGTAAAAATATCTTGGAATTTTCCTGACTACTGCCTACTTTGAGTGCTCCTGGCTACCAGAGGATGTTAACAGGAGTGGGAAAGGTTGAACTTTGCCCACTGCCAGTTAGCCTCTGCCTGTTTTTTTCTCTTCCAGTTAAAGGGTATGGCTTCTTGCTATCTCTAGTCGGCCCCACCTGGTGGTCCCACCTCTGTGACGAGAGCCAGATTCCAATATCAGCCCTTCGGTTCTGCTAGAGTTGGTAAGCCTCATGGCTTTCCTTCTAGGAGATAAATGCCAGAATGGGAGGGAGAGATGCATTTGTCCTTGGGAAAAGGGGCTGAGGCTGTGGGAAAGGCCTTGAGATGCAACGCGACTCAATGAATGTCTTCCTTTGTCCCTCCAGATCCACTCCCCACCCTTGCCCATACTGCTCCGCACCCTAGGGGGTGCACCTGTGCAGAGGACATCAACTAGTTCCAAGGTCCTCTGGTTTCCCTTTGGGATAGGCCAGTGCAGTGTCTCAGCAGGAGATTGGGGATATCACAACTCATTCCCTGGCTCTCATTCTATGGAGTTGCAGCACCTCTGAAGTGACCCTCTTCGTTCCTGTTCTATGCAAGTTGTAAGAGCCATGTCATTATCTCCTCTTTTTTCAGACTGGAGTAATAATGAAAGCCCCATTATTACCAGCCCTGCAGGTGTCCATGTGGCCTTCTCACACCTCTGTAAATCGCTAGCTACTGAGCTCTCCCCTGATTATCCTAATTTGAGAGTGCCATCTGTTTCCTCCAAGACCCTTGACTGCTACAGCTACCCTCCCCTAATCAGATTTTCAGTAGAAAGGCAGCCTCTCCTCAGGAATGGGTGGGAATCAGCCAGGATGTGGGTCTACATTGATGTGGATGGAGAAGAACCATATTCCTGCATGCCAGAGGTGAACGGTGGATCCCATTCGCCACTGGTAACGTTGTGTGGGTCAGATTCCCTTCCTTCTGCTATGACTTGTCTTCTCTGGATTACATAAAAGTCACTATGTCTGGACACTAAATCTTCTGATCTTAGATGTTCTTTCCATGGACTGAACCCTGTAGCTTGTGCTAGTCCGTGATGTAGGTGTCCTGGAAAATTTAGACATAATTTAGCAGAGAACTTGAAAACATACGGGCGTACTGACACTCATCTGTGCTTCTTTGTCTTCATCAAACAAGAGTTAAAATGGCCTTTTGCAGCACCTGTTCCTTCCGCAGGAATCTCAGCTGGGCTCCCTGTGCTACCCAGTAAATATCCCAAGACAAAGCTACATGTACGGGACCTTCCGAGGGCGCCTCTTCTCCCCATAGAATGAAAAGCTACAGCCTTGCACAAGCCCCATCCTCTTCCATCTTCTTTGATGGCTTTCTGTCACTGGTCTAGGTGCTGGCAAGTTTTAAGACAACAGCAAAAGCATGTGAGATCTCCAAAAACAGGCCTGTGTGTTACACATTTTTGAGTGTAAGTTTGTTCCATGCCTAAAGCATTTGGGTTCACTGGAAAGATTTCTGTTTCAAGAGAGCAGGCTCTTGAGGGTACTATGAGCAGATGGGACCACATTAAAGGGCAGAGGAGGCTTTTCTTTGACATTATGAGCCCTTGTCTTGCTTAAAGAAATGGGTTTTGATGTAATGTCACTCTCCTCTGATAGTAAACAGGCGTTGCCATTGTGAGGCTGTGACAAATGGCACCTTAATGTTGAATGTTGGTTTCTTCCAAAGATTAAAACACTCTTCCCTATTTTTTCTCATGTCATTAAATAACTCCTGGAAAGAAGCACAGAGCCCTTGAGCACCCTCTCCCCCCACCTCTCTGGCAATACTATGGACCAAACTCTGGGATGCTCTACCCCTTAACTCTATCTCAACCCTTTTTATTTTGTATTTTGAAATGGGATCTGGCTAATTTGCCTAGATCACCCATATTTTGCAGTCTGCCAGAGTAGCTGAGGTTACAAGCCTGCACCATCACATCTGGCTTAAAGGTTAGTTTGTCATGTTCAGTGACTTATTTATATCTTTCCCTGAGCAGGGGTCCCCTCTTTCTGCCGCTCTGCCTTAGAGCTATTCTTCAACATAAACCCTGACTTCTGCTCATTTTTTAATGACGAGTCTGAGCATTGCTTCCTTCCACCTCTCTCTCTTTCCCTCTCTCTCTCTCTCTTTGAAGTCCTGTGTAGAAAATGCTTTTCTCCTTCAACATTGACAACTCAGAATGCTTTTTAAAAATCATGTACAAAAGAACTGAGTGAAGACTTTACACAAGGGGCAAAATGAACAGAAATATAAATGAGTCTTAAAATGTAGATCTCAAATAAAACTCTCCCCAAAAATAGACTAAGAAAGAATATCCTCCAACTCATTTAGTAAGATCAATATTACTTTTTTCTTTAATTTTAAGATAAGATCTTGTTAAATGGCTATTTGCCCGGGCTGGATTAAAACTTGTGATCCTCCTGCCTCAACTGCCCCGAGTGCTAAGATTATGAGCATGTTCCACTTTTCCAGCTCTCTAGTTTTAAAAATAAAATACATAATCAATTGTTGTGTACTAAGCTATGCTGTAGTATAAATAGCTGTGAACCATAGTCACCAATTCTACTGTGTAGTGGAACCTCAGAAGTTATTTCTTGGGTGTAGCTATTTTGTCACCTACTTTCGACTTTCTTCTGTTTCTCCCCTTTCCTCCCTCTCACGGCCTCTGGTCCCCTCTGTTCTATTCTCTACCTGCATGAAATCAAGGTTTTCAGCTTCCACACATGAGCGAGAACATGTAGTGTTTGCCTTTCTGTGCCTGAGTCACTTAACAATGTCAGCAGGAAAACTTTTAAAAGTGAAGAAAATATTCCGGATGGTGGTTATGACAGTGAACGTGCAAGTGTACACACTTAACAAGAGTCTTCTAATTATATACTTAAAATTAAATTTTATTGTACATAAATTATTACTCTACAAATTTAACTTTAAAAATAATAAGACACAGATTTCTGCCTGTTAGTCAACTAAAATCTACCCAGATTGGCTAGGGCAAACTAGAAAATATAACTTCCTGTTCTGTTTTCTTTCTTCAGCCCTCATGTCAGAAATCCAATAAAATATTTCTTTATATGCCTAGTAAGTCTCTCTCTCTCTCTCTCTCTCTCTCTCTCTCTCTCTCTCTCTCTCTCTCTCTCTCTCTCTGTGCAGCACTTGGATATTGGGCCCAGGACCCTCTCATTAAGCTATTGCCCCAGTACTGTTTCCCTTTTTAAAAAATATAAAAGGGTCTCACTAAGCCATTAAGTTACACAGGCTAGGCTCAAACCAATCTTCCTGCCTTAGCCTCCCGGAGTGCTGGGTACCAGGCCTCAGGACCTGTCCTTCCCTTCCCTCTCTAGCTATAATGTAGGCTCCAGTTCTCACTTTATTCAAAGTGGGGAAGGAGCAATGATGGTGGAGCTCTGCGTGCTGGAGGAAACAGGGCAATAACATGTTAATGGATAAGAGATCCCACCTACTGTCTTGTCTGTATTGTTACTGGGGAAATAAGCCATTGGACTTGATGCATACACATTCTTAGAACAACTGAAAGCCACCAAATGTGGCTCTTATGAAAGTTTAAAGAACATCATCTCTTTGCCTTGGAGGCCTGATACAGAGGAAGGACTAGGGACTTCAGAGAGTACCTGCTCCGGCAACACTAAGGCTACCCTGAGCACCACGTAAAAACTCTTCAGTCTAGCTCCTCTTTTCTGCACCATAAGAAAATAATATCTGTCTGATATTTGATATTATGAGAATATCAAATAATACCTATTTCATATTGTATTTTTGTCAAGATTAAGTGAAATGATGTATGTCCATAATCTAACATGTAAAATCAACCAAGAATTATTGTTGTTCTCTTCACTATTAATTATTTAACCAGCCTTGGTAAAGCGTGGTCTAGGAAGTCAAGTGAAGTATGTGTTTCGGCGAGGAAGGGTACAAATGCAGCTGAGGAGACTATTTCATTTATAACCATGATTTCTTTTCTACGAAGGATTTAGGGAAGTACACAAAAAATAGGCTCAAATAAAAAGCTAAAAATAAACAGAAGAAATTTACAAAAAGGAAATATGCAAAAATGTAATATTAATCCTAAGAAATGCATATTCTAAAGTCATAATCGTTTCTGGCAGTGAGTCACAAATGTGGCTTTGAAATTTTTGGATAATTTCGTTAAGGAAGAAACCATGCTGAGCCTTGAGACTCAATCTCTCTACTGGCTACAGGAAAGCTGGGTCGTGGAAAGCCCACCTTTTCCTTGCACTGGAATGGCCTCATCCAGAGGAAGCCCAGTCAAGGACTGAATGACTTCTCAACCACAGTCCTCATAAATTCGAGAAAGCTCCTCATAAAACCCTTCAGAGTAGGCCAAAGCGTGGATCCCCACCTCTACAAAAAGTAGGAGACTTGCACCATTTAGTGCACTCCTAAAGTAATATTTAAAAATATCTTAGAACAATGTCTTCCTGTCTTTTAAAGCCAGGCTCTATAAACACTTCTTGAAAGTTGCCATTGATAAGTGGTAGAGAACTGAGAGTTCAAAATTGTAATTTCTGGTGGGCACCTGAGTAGTGAACTTTTTGAATTGTTAATTTAAGAAAATAAAATCCCTGAGCTAAGTGTAGGATTAAAAATCTTCTCAACATCAAGGAGTCTAACTAAAACCCACCCCTGCCTGGACATGGCATGAGACGCAAACAATGAACAAGGCCAGAAAAACTCCTAAGGAACACTCCGGGGTCCTCTGACACTAAGGGACAGGTTTCTAGGACCCAAAATTCTAAGCTATAGCATAAAGCCATGATGATTTTAGCCTGGTAAAATTTCAAAGCATGTGTTAGTAATCATGAGCATAAGCACTGAAAAAAATCTCAATAAAATACACATAGCATTTCTGATTCTAAGCAGTGTGGATTCTAGTGAAGCACTTCAAGATGAATTAGCTGCAAATCATATTCTCAGATAGTGAAATATTTGACCAGTGGTAGGGAGCTGTTGGATATAAGCCACACGAATCGCAAGCAGAACCCATCTGCCAACAACGATGAATTTGTTTTAGAGTAGTTGTTCTTCTGGCAACATTTAGATAGTGGGTTGAATTTTTTTTTTTTTTTTTTTTTTGTCTTTCTAGGACATTTCTATGTGCTAGAAGAATCTTTGGAAAGTGTTGGGCAGGGTCATCTTGAACGGGACGGAGCCAAAGAGGGTTACCTGAAGGGGTAAGAAGGCCTGCTGGAGAAGCAAACTTTGGAACTCAGAGCTTAAAGGTAAGCTGGTAGGCAAAGTTAGGTGGAAGAGACACCACCCAAACTAAGATCTCCATTTACGATTGGTCCCCAAAGAGTCCACCAACTATTTTCAGGATAAGAAATCAGTACTGTGAGTCTACACACCAGCAGGTGCCAAGGTCCTATCACAATTCTACCTGTTGTAATAGATAGTGCTATGCACTGCCCAGCTCCTCCTGTCAAACCAAGGCTTTTATTTTCCATCTCACAGTTGAGTCCTTCCTCAGGGACTGATTTTGCCAGGAGGTTGTGGTACCATGAGCCCACTTTCCTTTAGAGGGAATGCGTGGACCTGGGGACATACCTGAAAGGCCATTTCAGCTTCAGAGCTCCTCGTGGAGTGGCTGAGATCTCCTTAGTGAATTGTTTGGCGGTTGGTTTTGAGACAGTTCTTCTGGTAACATTTAGTTACTGGCTTTATTTCTTAATTTTTTTTTTTTTTGTCTTTCTAGGACACTCCTAGGAAAGCATAGTCTCCCACTACCCAGTGCTGAATCTCTCATTCCCTTAACAAAATGTTCCCAAGAGCCTTCTCCACAAAATCACTACACCCAAATCTTCCTTATCATCTGTCTCCCATGCACCTACAACCTTCAGTCTAGTGACATCTGACACCTGCTTTCTCCTCTCTTCCTTGTCCTTCAGCCTGGGAGAGGTGATGATCAGCAGCTACTGAGGAGCAGAGCTGATAGAATGAGAAGATGTAGAGAATCAGCCACAACTTTCTAAGCCACTGCAAGGTTTCCACGCTGAGGTAAGTCTAAGATAGGTAAAGAGAGAGTCTCTAATTAAATGAGTTTTTGTTATTTTGTGGTTAGTCTGTAAGACCTTTTAATCATTAAGAGTGATTGCAAAAAATATGATTGAACTGCCCCGAATTTTAACCAGGGTCAGGGAGAAGGGGGCAATACATAGGAAGTCTGAGCACAGGAGGCAGGGGTAACAAGAAGAAAGAATTTCTTTCATCGGGCATGAGGATTCATGCGTGTAATCCCAGCTCTCAGCTGTGGCGGGAATATCTCAAGTTCAAGTCTAGCTAGTCAACTTGGGGAAAATTGTCTCAAAAAAATAAGAAAGTTCAATCCCCTGTAGCATCAAGAAAGAGAAAAGGAATGGGGAACTTCTTTTTAATTATATACCCAACGTGGCCCAACTCATTCAATGAACTAATGAGACGCTCCACAGGCGTCTGGGTGAGGGTGAAAGAGAGAGAGAGAGAGTTGTGACAGTATGAGAATTCTGCAGGCACTTAAAGCAGGGGAAGACATGAATAAAGTGTTTCTGACAGGTCTGGAAAGTGGCCAAGACCTGCAAGGAGTGACGATGGGTGGCTGGGGACATTTTTCATTCTATGAACATTTGCTGAAAGTGCCGTTTGGTCCTGAAATGTTTTTCACTTACCTTACAAGCATTTGATTTCTTACAGCAGTAGCCTAAGTGCCCCATTTTGGAGGGGAGATAGTTACTTTGAGAGCTGGAGGAGACCAAGCGCAGTAGCATGACTCATGAGGTGCAATCCAGCACAACATCGTTTTCATCCCTTTATCCTTTAGGGCTGCTCTGTGGGGTGACATATTTTATCACCCCTGGATGAACGTTCAAGCAAATCTTGCGATTTTACTGATCATGAAGTCACTTCAAACCATAAAACTTGATCTCAGCTTAGTAAGTAAAATGTTCCTATCCTGATGAGAAGTCAGGGCTAAGCCCTTTTCATGGTGGAAGTCTGATGTCTATAGAAAACCAGCAGTTGGAGAATCGAGGTGTGGTAGCTTCTTCCAGTGAAAGTACAAGTACTTTCCTATTCCCTGCAACTGATTTTTAAATTTTTCTTTTCTTTTCTTTTCTTTTTAATGATTCTGGGAATCAAACCCAGGGCCTCCAGCATGCAAGGTAAACTCCAACTGAGCCACGCTCCAATCACTCAGGATTTATTTTTTAATCTTTAACGATACTGATATGTCATTGCATTTTATTTTGTCAGAACCCACAATCCAAACTTCACCCTCAGGAAATTTCGAGTGTATAATACACTACTGTTGCACATAAACACAATGCTGTAGAGCAGATCTCTAGAGCGTTTTCCCTTTGCCTGAATGAAACTTTATTCCTGTTGAGCAGCAGGTCCTCACTTCCCTCTCCCCCCTGCTTCCGGCTTCTGAGAGTTCCATCACTTTAGGTAACTCTTTGCTAGGGTCTCTGTGTCTCTCTTGTCACTAGCTTTTTTACTTAGCAGAATGTCCTTAAGTTTCTTCTGCATGGCACCTTATGACATACGGCTGAATAATAGTCCAATGTTTTGACAGGCCACGTCTTTATCCATTCGTTCATTTGTAGATACATGGAAACGAAGACTTCCACCTTGACTGTTGTGACTAGTGCTTAAGTGAGCATGAAATTATAAACATCTAGTCAAGATTCTGATTTTAATTCTTTAAATTGGATAATAAAAACTTGGATAGTGAATCATATGGTAGCTCTGTTTTTTAATTTTTCTGAGGATCTCTAAAGTATTTTTCCATAGCAGCTGTACCATTTCACATTTCCACCAACAGGGTGCAGAGGTTCCATTTTCTCTGCATCACATCTCCAACACGATATTTTTTCTTGCTTTTTTCTTCTAGGTAATAGGTAACCTTACAGATGTGAGGTGATATCTCATTGTGGCTTTGATGTGAATTTTCCTAATGATTAGCAATATAGGGCATCTTTGTATACGTCTCTCAGCCATTTGAAAGTTCCATTTTTTTCTTTTTGTTGAGAAATGTCCGTTCAAATCCTTTGCCCGTTTTTCAATCAGATTTTTTGAGGGTGCTTTTCTTTTACCAAAGAGTTACAGGAGTTCCTTGTGTACTTTGGATATTGGTTCACACTGCTGGTTTTTAATAAAATTCTTATTTAGATATTTTACATACCCAGAGAAAACTACAAAGATAGTACAGAGAGTTCATGTATAACCCATGGCTTTCCACCTGTACATTACTAAGCTAATCCATACTTATATGTGTATAAACATTCCTGTATGTGCCTCCCTCTGTCCAATCACCTTCCAAAAGCCCCATCGTTGAACACTTGGTTCTTTTGGAAGATGTTCTCTATCCAAATCATAAGATAGCATCCTTGCCTCCCAAACGACTCATGTCTATCTCATTAAGTAAACTACATTTAGTCCATCTTTCAGGGTTATGAAAGTCTTAACACTTCAGGAATCCTTAAAAGAAAGGCTTCTCTGTGGAGCTGGGGGCACAGCTTAGAAGTTAGAGTACTTGCCTAGCAAGTGCAAGGTCCTGGGGTCCATTCTGCAGCACCACAGAAGACTGGTGTGTTGGTGCATGCCAGTAATCCCAGCACTCAGGTGCATGCCAGTAATCCCAGCACTCAAGAGACTGAGGTAGGAGGATTGCCATGTGTTTGAGGCCAGAATGAGCTATATAATGAGTTCAGGATAAGTCTGGACCTCAGAGCAACACCCTATCTAAAACAAAACAAACAAACAGACAAATAAACAAACCCGAAGTCTTCTCTGAAACTCAAGGCAAGGTTTTAGCTGTGAGTTCCTATAAAATCAAAAAGAAATTTAAATACTTTCAACATACAATGGCATGCCTTCAAATAGACCAGATTTTGAGTGTAGCTGTAGGTCAGAAACAAGGAATATGAGGCCACCCCTTTAGTGGGTACCCTGAAAGGACTGCTACCTCATCTCTAGGTATCCTGAGCTGATACTGTATTTGTTTTTATAACAGATCATTAAAAATAGTTTAATTTCTGGCATAAATTTTGAAGTAAGTCATTGCTACTTTATCAACATCAGGACAAAACCTTCAGTTAGATTGCAATGTTTTTGTCTTAAATTGAGACTCTGCCAGTGTTCACAAAATGCAACTGGTAAGAGGCACTGCTGCCACATTTCCTAAAACTATCCCTTATATAGAGCCGACCAGCCAGACACTGGTGTCTTGTTGCTTTTTTGTTACTGAGACATAATATCTGACATTCACAATGTAAGGGAGGAAAGGTTTATTTTGCACAGAGTTTCAGAAGGCCTCAGTCTATTGAGGGGCAGCAGGCAATGGTGGAATCACATGATAAAGACCCAGAAGGAAGAAAAGCTGTTGAAGACACGGCAGACATGAAGCCAAGCAAGAAAGAGTGAAGCTAGGGCATTCCTTTCAGGTCAAGCCCTGGTGACCTGTCCCTTCCTGGTCACACCCCTTCTGACCAGGACCCATCTCTTAGCAGCGCATGTTTCCATAGTTACTCCACAACATCCAAATACATGAAACTTTTGGGAGATATTTCGGATCCAAACCATAATAATCAGATAGATGAAAGATCGTCCATACCATGCAAAGAAGGAAATCCTATCATTTGTGGTAACAAGGATGTATCAGAGGATGTGGTAAGTTAAATAAATCAGGTACAGAATAAGAAATCACAAAGGTTTTCATTCATAGAAGGAAGCTAAAAATTGGTGTTATTGAAATGGAGTGTAGAATCACTAGAAAATAGAAAAAGTAGAGGGAAGAAAAGAGACGAAGTTGGGTTATGGGTAGCAAAACGCAGTTACAAACAAGAGGAATGCATTCTAGGGTTCGATGGCCCAGGAGGCTCAGGACAATTGATAACAATTTATTACATACCTCCAAATAACTAGAAGGTAAGAGCTCCCACTTCCCAACACAGAGACCTGCTAATTATCCAGGTTGAATCTTTACATGTTGTATATCAAATTATCATATCAAACCCTATAAATATGTACGATTGTGTGTCAGTCAATTTTTTTTAATGAAAAGGATTGGCTACAGTTCCGAGATACTTTAGGAATCAAATCCTCTATGCTCAGCTGTTGAGACTTCCTTCGGAAGCATGGAATTCTTCGGTGTGGTAGCAGAGTTCTGTTCTTTTGAAATCCGTGTGCACACATTTTCTTGGAAGTGGTACCAGAGGCTTGGGTTGCTTTTTATAAGCCCTGGCTCCAGAAATTAGAACAGATAAGGCTCCCTGGTGCCACTGTGCCACTCCTTCAGAGGAGACACATTTATAAAGTGAAGAATTCTTTAGAAAAGAATAGGCTGCTTCTTCCAAATCCGTGCTGTGCCTTTAACGTTCAATAGCCAAAAGCCATAAACAGCAACAGTTGGGAAGGGGAGATTCCGGGAATAGACAGTCGAATTGAACTGAATTGTATGAGTAGATTTGTATGAAGCAAAAATAGAAAAAATAAACAATGTCGTAGGAAAAATAATGTCCCTGAAATTTCAGGCTGCTCTTCAGGCTCCAAGTCTCAAGCAACAAAGTCTGTCGTTTGGGAAAATTTTTATTGCATTCCTGCAGATTTCAGGCAGAGCTCTAGAGGGCAGTAGAGACACAGTTTCCTTCATGAAAAAATTCACATTCGCAAACGCAGGGTACCAATATTTTTCGTATGCTCTGCCAATTTTGGTTTTGACTGGTGTTAAGTGGAGTGTAGATTGCTATGGGAAACAGAATTTTAGGGCTTGGAAGATTCGAAGTGTTGTCAGGTTAGTTCAGTCCTCCAGGTTTATATGAGAGGGACACGCGCTGAAGGTTAAATGATTTTTCTAAGGTTACCCAGCTAGGCAGTGGCAGCTGAGCCCCTTCTGTCTGCTCCACACACGCACATCTGAACACGTTGTGCGACAGGTTTTAGAAACTGCCAATGTTTTTCTCCACCCTGAAATCATTTAGCTAATAGGAAGAATTGAGTTCAACCACAAACTCATGTCTTATGAAAAAGGATTGATTGGCACTGAGAAGCCCGAAGCTGGTGGTTCTTAAATGCTGTAATTAATCTTGGATTGAGAGAATTTTCCAAAGAGCCAGATCGATTTAAACTTCTTCTGCCCGTACTTCCAGACTTTGGACTCTAGGTGGCGACATAGGACCTTTATTTTGCTTTCTGCTGCTGGCCTTTGGGACAGACCGTTCAGGATGAAACCTGTCGCGATTCTTCTTGACCCTGGGTGGATTAATAGCATTTTTTTTCCCGTAGCCAGGCTAATGACGAGGGTCTTGAGGCTCACAGCTCAGAGGCTGTGTTCACTAGAGTCCTCTGACAATGACTACTCTTCAACAAGTCTTATTCTTGGTTACGCCGTGTGTTTAGCAGGGTCATACCTAGAAGAGCCTTGCCACTGATTTTCAAACTTCACAGCACTCATGTGGCTCCCGCTCTTCTCCTCCCTGGACCGTGTCTGCCTTTTCCCCCACTCTCTTAGCCCACTGAATAATCCCGCCCCCTCTCCAAGTCCCTGCACAGCAAGTCAATACCACAGAGCGCAAATTAAATGAAGGACCGCCTGAAGGAAAAAAGCGTTCAGGACGTGGAGTGAAAGGTTGGGAAGGGACAGGGCGATGCCTGTTATTGTGGCTCCGGGTCACATAACATTGAAAGAGCTGAGCTTCTCCAGAGGTGACGACGATGGTGAAGGCTTTTGAAAATACAGAATGTGGGATTCGTGGCTACATTCTAGACCTACTGCATCACACAAAGTCCCTGGGCATGGACTGTGAAATCCGCCTTTGAGCTCCTAAAGAGAATGTGCCCAGCTTCAAAAGAATCGTGGATCAGATCAGCTCCCGGCCCCAACTCATGTCCGCCGTGGCCTGACTCACTGGTCCTGTGTTTGATTTCTAGGGGCCTAAATGCTCCTAAATAAAGACACCCCCATCTTCCCTCCGCATCACCTGGCCGTAACCTGGGCCCACCTCACCCAAGGTACATGTGACTGAAAAGGTGGTAAGGAATGGAAAGAACACAAACATAAGCGCAATTTGCTTTTTTATCCAGTTCTTAACCATCATATATCAATATAATTTTATTACCTAGATTCAGGTTATATTGTGGAAATTAAAGGCCCTTAAGCTTCCCCCTCCAGCACTCCCGCCGAATAGGATTGTGAGACGCTAGACATTGATCTGAAACATGCTTTCATGACGTAATGTCAGGTTCTCAAAAATCTCCTAATGTGACCATGTGTAGGCCCATGGCATTCTTTTGAAATGCTGCAGAGCAGCCTTTTCGGTAAAAACTATAAATTCTCAAAAAGTTATACATACAATTTGCCACACTACTTTTCTCATTTCACAGTATGCTGTGAATATTTCCCACCTCATTATACATTCTTTTGAAAAATGAACTTTAATAATTGCATATTTTAGCATATAATTATACTAAATTTAACTTCATAATTGATTTAATAGTTCTCTTATTCTTGAATATTTAGATTGTTCCCAACTTTTGGCATTTGTTCCCTTTAATAATGAGCTTCACGCCTTCTTAAACTTTCTATTCCCGAAGTCCCCTTCCTTAGGGACCATAACCAATTAATGAAGGTCTTTTCAAAGGGATCCAAGGAGTCGAGGTCGTTTTGTGGTTTTCACTCTCACTTCAGACACCAATTGTACTATTTATGAGTAGGGCTACATGAACTCTAGCTGCTCAAACTTCCGTGGAAGTGCTGCTGTCCTCACCCAAATAACTGAAGCAAAAGGAAGGTCTCTTCCCAGAACTGTTTACTGTGAGCAGGTGAGCATTTCACAATTAGAAGGGAAGTTTGCAATCAGTTTCTTTAATGGAAAAGGTGCTCTTAGAGAATTAATCCGTGACTGGTGTAGGGGGAAGTAAGACTCTTGGCAATTGATTGGATTAGAGGGGCTCCTTAAAATCAGAAATACGTGGGCACTCATGGCCTCTGCTGGGTGATTGACAGAGGTCTTCAAACTATCATTTTTTTTCATGGGAGGTACTTGGCACAGAATTGTTGCAATTCCAGCGCCTTCCAAATTAGAATCAATTAAGCCTATAAATAGAGATAAGCTACCATTATTTTCCTTACCTACCATTATTTCCCTTCACCTGGATTCGGTGTCAAGTAGGAGTTTACCAACAGGCTGGCTGCACCTGGAGGAAACGCAGCAAAATGCAAATGTTAGAGTAACAGTCACAGGAAGGGTGCAGTGCTTTTTACATAACACATGAACTTGAGTCTCTTTTCTTACCCTTCTAAAAATGTGAAAGACGAAGATGTAGCCTCGCCCTTGACGTTAATCAAATATTCCTGCACTTCGATAACATTTAAAATATGAAACCAAAAGCCTTTGCAGGCAAAATAAAGTGCAGTGGTGACTAATGGTAATTACAGAGTAAAATAACATCTGAGGGGAAACGAACAGTGTTCCTCTTTTCTACAGAAAAAGAGTAACATGGATAGTCTAAGTATTCAATGTTTCTTTGACTTGAAAGCATTTAGAATTTGGGGTTCAGTTTAAATTGCAGGATTTCCCACTGTTCAACATGCATCTGTGGGAGCAAGGCCGAAGGACAGGTACCTTAGCTGGGGGTAGAGGGGAAACCCATTTTTCTTTGTGACTGTCTTCAGCCCATTCCATTCCTCATGCCTGCCCCAGCCAGCAGATTCACCTGGGCCAAGGAGAGAGAGAGAAAAAAAAAGGCTTTGGGCACTGAATTTATACACCGCTATTACCCACAGTATCTTTGACTTTCCTAACACTCTCAGTGATGTGGGGAAAGGAATTTCTGCCTCCATTTTATTGGGAGGAAAGTGAGGCTCAAAAGGATGAATGGCTTGGTGGCCACCCAGCAAGACCTCAGTAAGCCAGGATTAGGACACAGGGCTTTTTAAATTCTTTTCTCTTTATCTTTGTTTGTTTGTTTTTAATTTTTAGTGCAAAAGCTTTCTTTCTTTTTCTTTCTTTTTCTTTTTTTTTGATTAAAAATATTTCTTTTGCTTGTTTTTTAACCAACCATGAGTCAAAAACCTGCCCTTTGGCCATGTCCCGGGTGGAACTTTGTTTTCAGTCATTCACTTCTGGCTCCACAGGGTGATAAGACTCCAGGTCTCAGGGAATTCGCGCTGGGAGCAGAGGGTGAAAGGTCATCTGTCTTTCCAGCCTCTGCTCTTGCTTTGGTGAGCTGTCAGGCAGCCTCTCAGCCACTGATCAATCAACTCCTGGCCAAGACCGCCTTCCATGCTGCTAGCTGATTCTGTCCAAGCAGAATTCTCCCTTCCCAAACCATCTGCCCCTCCCAGCACCTCCTGCTTTTCCCACCATTCTTTACCATGTCTTGCTTTCTCTCCATGCCCTCATCCCGAGAGTAGTTCTAATTCTAACCTCAGGAGTCAGTCACTGACTTTCTGTAGACATGGAACTTTCCATGAATTTGAACTCAGACTGTGCAGACCCATAAATGTGAATTTTTATGAATATGAGATAATCAGTTGATGAATCAATGGATAAAGTCAGGAAGAAATTTGAAAATCATCTCATTCCTCCAATCCATATTTCCAAATAAAGAAACATAGATTAAAAAAGATTAAGTGACTTTCCAAGGTTGTATAGTTACTGACACAAATATTATTAACCAATGTAATTCTTTCTCCATAAAACCATTGGCTTCTACTTATTATAACTCTTTATTATGAAATTTTTCAAATTTCATGCATTTAAAAATCTTGGATAATGTGACATTTTTCATTTCATTAAGAAATTATATTTTGTCTTTCAGCTTTGTTCATTTATAATGATAAAACATTTTATGTCTCATATAGTACTTAATCCTTTCCTACATAGTTAAGTACCTTGTTCTCAATGTGTAAAATTTGAGAAGCAAATATACAGAAATATGTATACACACACACACACACACACACACACACACACACACATTTCATCATATACAATCTCTGCTAACATTTTAGTATATTTCCTTCTAGTTTTCATATACTTTTTACATTGTTAAAATCCTGTTGTTTATAGGATTTTATATTCTAGTTCAATTTCCCATAAATTTCAAACCTTTTCTGTATTATTACAAAATCTTTGCACCCATGACATAAATTACTACATGCAGTGTGTTACTTGACAGTAATAAAGCCAGTTCTCATAGTCGTATTTTAACCATATACACTTAAGTTGTTCCTGTTCTTTTATTGTTTTAAGCAATACACACACACATACACCTGCATAAACACACACACATGCATAAACACACACACACACACACAGAGTTCTGTACAGTACTGATTTTTTCTTGGGGGAAAAAAAAATCCTGGAAGTGAGTGGGTCAAATTTACATTTTTTAAGGCCTTTTATACATTTTCCCCAATTTTTTGCTAGGAAGATGGTATCAACTGACACACCCCCCAGCTGGTTTCATAGTCCTTTTTAGGCAGCTATCCACAACCAGAACATTCTCTCTCTCTCTTTTTTTTTTTAAATCAGGTTAGTCTTGACTGGCCTATGGTCCAAGATAATTTGGTGCTAAACACCAGTTCTAAATTAAAATTTCAACAGGCTTCATCTCTCCTGTGTCCTGTATTTCTTTAAAGGCTGGTACTCCCCGAGGTTAAGACATGCTTTTTACCCTCAAGGAAAGTCTAGCTGGTAGATATAAAGGCTTACCAGCCCTGGCACACTGAGCTTGGCCCCTGGCAACTTTTGAAGAGGTATAGCATTTCTGCTGTCCTCAGAGGTGACACGCACATCAGAGAGAAGACCTGAAGCAAACTTGACTGGCTAGATTCAGAGACCACACAACCTTGGAAAACCCATTTAACGTCTCTGTTACCTCAGATTTCTATAAAAAGTGCTTTGTAGGGTTGTGAAAAATAGTTGCGATGACACAGATAAAGTGTTCAGGCAACTTCTTGGTGCATCCTAAGAGCTGCAAAGATATCAGACATCAACATTGTTCTTAAGACCCAGACACTGAGGTCAAATCATGCAGCGGCGGCAGGTAGAGATCTGCAGGAGCTAGAACCAGCTCACGCAGACCCTCTGTACTGAACTTCACCCTGATATCGGTAAGTCCTGAGAAATATGTTTGGAGCTGTGGAGTTTAGTGTCTAGAGGCAGGAAGCTGAACCGATAATCTCTTCAAATTCCTTCCAGCTCTGAGGCATGATTCCCACTTGAGAGGAAACAAACTCAGTCTCAGTCTTGGACACACAATCTAACATAACACCACTCCTTCCATTTTGATTTGTGTCAACAACCAAACAGGTATCTTCCCTGCCCTCTGAAAGTCTGAAGAGTCAATGCTCACCTGGCAGGAATTATTCTTTTAATAATGTTAAACCATGCATTTAAGGAAAAAATTCCCAGTGGAGGAGAGTGTATTAAAAAGACCTCCAGCCCAAAACAAGTAAATAAAATGCCAATCTGAAAAAGATCTTGGGAATTCCTACCCACTGGAGATCTTGGTCTTGCTAGAAAGAATATAAAACTAGATGGACAGATTCTGTCCAAAGACTAGACATTGCTGGTATGCATCCTTTCTCCTGAAGCTTCAATAAAATAAGGAGGAGAGAGTTGCTGTCCAGCTGGTGACATCATGGGCAGCCCCAGCTTCCCCAGACAGGTTGATTTCCAACTAGCTGGCTGGCACATGGACAGAATGGTGTAAAAGAAGCAGAGAGATTGACCTCTGAACTTGACAAAGAGCTGCAGTGAGAGATTCAGCCCATAGAGGTGGACTCACATGCAACTAATGACACAATAATGTCAAGAAGGTCCTCAAAGAGCAGAATTAATGTCAAGGAAAAATGTCAAGGATGTAGCTTACATATCTTATATATCTTTCCAGGTCTCCACCCAGTAATTAGTCCATCCTCCATCCAGGTGTGGAAGGTGTGGCCACTACACACCATTATTCCCAATTTACACGCCTTTAATCCTAACTGAACTGTAATCCACCCCTCCAGACTAGACCCCAATCTACCAACACTACATAGTTCCATAGGCAATCTATTAACATTTAAATACATAAGACTTTTGGGGGACATTCCAGAGCCAAACCACAATAATTGTTAAAGACCCAGCATTCAGGAAAAAGAGTTGTAAATTAATTAACCATACTTATGTAGAAAATTTCCAGTAGTAGAGGATGGAGAAATAGCACAGCACTTAGAGCAGTTGCCTGGCAAGTGCAAGGTCCATCCGCAGTTCGATTTCCCAGCACCACATAAGTCAGGTATGGTGCTACTCCCATGTAAGTCCAGCACTCAGTAGGCTGTGGCAGGAGGATTGCTATAAGTTTAAAGCTAACCTGAGCCAGGAGCAGCCAGTACTGCAGAGCAAGACCGTGTCTCAAGAAAGAAAGGAAGAAAGAAAGAAAGAAAGAAAAAGAAAGAAAGGAAGGAAGGAAGGAAGGAAGGAAGGAAGGAAGGAAAAAAGAAATTTCCAGGACCAAAAGTAGCAGAATAGAATGATCTCTTTGGTTACAATTTCTCATTCAGGAGTGCTTACTTTAAAACTTTTGCTCTTTTCTTTTTACATTAGTAATTTTTTTGATCTGCTGGAATTATCAAAATTAAGTATCACTTGGCCAACATGCTCTTTATTTTCCCGTACCATAGAAACTTAGCATGGAACTCTAAGCCTGATAAAGTTCTGGCTGCCATTTATTTACAGTCTTTATCAAGCAAATAATATTCATATTTTGAATTATGCAAATAAGCATTTACATGATAAATCGTAATTGCTCTCAGACAGCTGTTTATAATTGGGTAAATGAGACACACTTTTAAATTGTCTAAATACATACTTACCCATGTTTACATATTTATACTCTAGACTGTAACTATTCTGAATCAGCTGTTACCATCTATTGTGTCTTACAGAGACCAAGGAGAGAAAACTTCTGAGTATCAACAGCAAAATCCCATTGAACTTGCTCTGAGTTCGGAAGGATTACCATTTCTTTCAAAGGGGTGACCTCTCTGAACACACCCTTTGCCTGAGAGTTCCACAATACTTCAAGCAGGAAATGCTTTTGTGTCATTTTAGTAGGGTGTCGAATTAATCTGAACATATATTCTTAGCCGATTAGATATACTATGGCAACGAAGAAAAATAGTTCCTTCTAATGAAATGTTTTATACCTAAAATTTTTTGTCTCATATTTAACAATCTATTCTTACACCGATCAAAAAAATAAACAAGTATTTGTTTAGAGAACACAGAAGAAGAGGCTTCTAATCTAATGAGGAAGATGCAACTAGTACATTTGAAATGTTTAAGGAGAAGTTAAGATGAAAACACTTTGGATGATAAGAGTTACAGAAGCTTAGAAAACTACAAAACCAGGGCGAGGGGGTTGTGTGGCCTCAGTTTTGAGGGCAGACTCAGAGCAGGCCCCCTTCTTGCTAATGGGGGTTCTCCATCTCCAGGAGGGCAGGTAAAAATGAGGAATGCAGAAATCTTTTTCTCACCACATTTACCCAAAGTCTTCTAGGGAAACCCAAGGACCTAATACTAGTAACACAGCCTTCCTGTGAAGCACCATTCTCTCCTCACAATTTTTCCTAGGAGGCAAAGAATTCTACTTTGTATATTTTTTAACTTTTTTATCTTAATGCATTTCCCTTTGTTTTCTGAAGGAGTCAACATTTGCCTGTTTCTGATTCTTTCCAGGCAAGTGCATTTGCTTCTAATTCATTCGATTCCATTCTTAGGTGGCATTTCAGATGTGCTAAGGAGGGAGGACTCTTTAACCACAAGGTGTTCTGGCTCAGTCGAGAGGATTCAAATGCTACTTCAGGCTTCATACATGAAAAAGGATAAATCTTGAAGCACACAGACTCTGAAAAAAAAGAAAAAAAGAAATAAAAAACCTGAAGCAGCTACAAAGGCACCCAGAAATGAAAACCTCAGGCTCAGGAGCCTCTCTCCTTCCATTAAGCACAAGGAGAGCCTATGCGTTGCCAGAAGAGTTGAAAGCCAGGGAAGCAAGGCAGTCTGAGGCCAAAAATTCACACCTGCAGGGTCGGGGCAATGCACTGACTTCAGGGAAATCTATTTCACGGTCAGCTTCTTCTTACTCTGTTAGGAGAAGAAAAGCGACTTGAGGACTTGTAATATAGACAGTACCAAACTAGAAAGAATCACAGGTTTGGGAACTCTGAGCTCCAAATTAGCCTCTCTGAGGTGCTGGGCAAGTCACCCCTCTCTCTGACTCAGTTTCTTCTTTGGGAATGGAAGGGCTGAGCTACTGAAAGTTCTCAGGTCTGTGGCAGTCTTAAACTCATCACGGGACACTCCCCACTGATGACATGGGGGTAAACATCAGCTTCTACATATGTATCCTACTTCCCATGACCCCTTGATATAATGGCAGTAATTGTCACAATTAATTAAGCTCTTACTAACCACGGGCAAGCACTGTGCCTGGCACTCTACACAGAATATCTCATTAACCATTGCAGCTTCTCTTTATTTCCTTTCAGAAATGTTTTAGAAACTGCAGAATGAGGAAATTCTAGCTTAAAGAGATTATAAAATTTGACAGCTAGGTCATTCACTATTATTGAGACAGCCAGATTTTAAACCATTTCTGATCTAGTCTGCTTGCTCCCAAAGTATAGTGCATGTTGGAAAAAAAATCAGATTGCTTATTCTGGATTAGTTAGTCTCACACTTTACTAGATAAACTTGAGTTACTAGTGTAGTACCTGGTGCTCATGAATCGCTCACCATGTACTTACAGATCGCAATTTTCTCAAAATTGCCTCGTGAGGGACCTGCCGCTACTGATAGTAAAGCTATGTGGGTGGGCAGCCTTGTGGTGGCAAGCGGGGAGGGGAGCTGTATATTTGTGTAATTCAATTGACTTCAGTCTTCTTAGTGCTTGGTTACTCACATTAACAACCGCCAGGAATGTGACAATGGGTCACACAGCCAGAGCTCAAGCCTAGTGATACTTTGCTTGTACTTGGATGAAAAACTTGGTTGTGGATACAAACTAGCATCTAGCAGAAACAGGACAAATCTCTTGGCTCCTTCCTGCTCAGGCCTCTGGGTGGCTGACTGGTCTGGCCTCCGGCTCCAGGTTCTCCCCTCTGTCTCCTGAGTGACTCACATCCCCTTGGGTGGTCGCTCCCAAGCCCTTTGTGCACGTGCAGCTTTCTGCCTATTGACATTAGGGGATGTGCCCCCACCTTCCCTTTATTGCATCCTCGATTTAAGACACACTTGTTCTCACTAGCTCTTAACTGATTTTCAATCGATATTCATTGCTAGGGAGATTTAACTTTTTAAAACTGCAACTTCTAAAAGGTTTCTGGGCTGCCCAAATAGCATTGTAAGAAACTAAACTGTTTGGAAACAGATAACAACCTTAGCCACATGAAATCACACTCTTCTGGTCACTGAGTAGAAAGGAAAAAAAAATTCAATGTAGGATGTCTAGATAGTGGCCTCTGTGCCTTACATGGAGTTTTAAAATGTCCAGGGCTCCAGGTGCTTTAACTGGCATCTGAAGAAAACCACTAAGCTCTTTCTTCCCTGTACTTCCAGGTGGGTATGGGAGTCCAGAGATGACAATACTAACTCCCTGCTTCTCACTTTTCCTTTACCACCTTCAGCTGGTAAGAGCCTAGGCTGGCTGGCAATAGATGTTCGACAAGCTGGCAGACACGCTCTCCGCCTCCCTCTGTTCCATCCTTCATGCTGTCACTTTCCCCTCTCTGTCCACACTGCAGATGACCTCGGATGCAGTTAGAGAGGCTAGCGGTTCTCCCCACCCCCATCCTCTGCAGCCCTCAGAGATGTTCTGTGATCAGTCAGCTGATGGAAGAATCAGTCAGAATCTCACCCTGACTTCTCTAGGATAATAGAAAAACTCAGTAACAGAAAAACAGGGTGATTCATGAGACGAGACAGTTGCATAGTTGTATAAGTGGTTTTACAAAATTAATTATTACAATGACACTTCATGGCAACTGTGTGGTTGCTGTTTTATTCTTATTACAGAATAAAGTAGGAAGGCTAAATTCACAAGGGAATACACAGTGTGTATCTTACATAGCTCCCTGCATCCTGGCATTTTGAGCTTTCACAAAGTTCATTATCCTAATATCTAATTTTAGGCACACATGTAATATCTGATTCCTCTCTCTAATTTTTAAAAATAACTTAACCCTGTAGCTTAAGGAAAAAACAATGGTTCCTGCCCCACAGGGGCAGAAGGTGAATTGATTTAAGAGAATCAAGCATCTGATGCTAATCAGTCCCCCTCCACTCTGCTAAAACCCAGTGGTTATGACAGCTGCAACAGCAGCCAAGTGTGAAATAGTATTCCTGGCACAGAGGCATTTTGCCAGACCTTCATATAACTCAAAATAGCCAAGCTGATAAAGTTTAAAATGAAAAGAAATAGTTTTCAAAGCATGAGTATTTACAAAAAATATCAGTTACTAAATGAACCGCTTGATAATACTATAGTATGAATGCACTCAGCTAGTGTCTCCTCTGCTCCCCAGCCTCACAAAGTGACCTGAACAAGCTGAAAATGACCAAGATAAAAGAAGGCTGCTCTCTGGCAAGAGAGAGAGAGAGAGAGAGAGAGAAATAAAAAAACTTCTTCTGGACTTCTGGATTAAACAAAATGTAATGAAGTGACTCTCCAGAGATAGTTTATCTGTACTTTTTTGGATGGTATTGCATAGCTAACCACGACTTCCTGGAGGAATGGCACAGCAGTTAAAGTGCTTATGTAGCAAGCTCAATGTCCTGAATTCGATTCCCCAACACCATATAAGCCAGACGTGGTGGTATATGCCTGTAATCTCAGCACTTCGGAGGCTGAGGCAGGATTGCTCTAAGTCCAAGACCAGGCTAGGCTACACAGTGAGTTCAGGACCAGCCTGAGCTACAGAGTCAGACCCTGTCCCCCCAAAAAAGACTTCCATGAGAATTGCCGAGAATAGTCTTATTTCTCTTCTATATATATATTAACACTGCAGATATTTTGTAGTATTTCATTTTTAAAACAGAAAATTTTCTTTTGTTTTTAAGTAGGTAAACCCAAAGAAGCAACTACAGTTCAATGTGTGGCCATCTTTTTCTCACACTACAAATCACTGAAGCATCTGCATACTTTCAGAGACCAAGAACTTGGTGTGGTCATCTATCTGAAAAACGTGCACGTCTTGATGCCAAAGCTGTCCAGAGATACAGTTCAGTTGGAGTGAACTAACTCACGTGAGGAGCTGGGGTTTCAAGGAAATGATGGAAACACAGTCTTTATGAGTTGATATGTCACACAGGAACGGTCACTGCAATTAGTTCATGTAGACCATGAACAGAGGAAGTGAGAAACATGTTTTTGAAAACCCTGGGGGAGTAAGATGGGGTTGATTATAACTTAGTGATAGCTGGGCAGCAAATAGAACAACAACGACAACAACAACAAAAAAAAAAACACAGAGAAAGTTTGTGAAGCACTCTCTTCTTTCTTTATATGACATTTTTAAGGTCAAGCCAATGGCAGCTGACTTTTAGATGAAGATTGGTAATAAAATAAATACGTTCAGTAGGAGACATTGCAAGATTTTTTTTGTTTCACTTAATTAAGGGTCATACTCAATTCAAAAGGTACAAACATGTTAAAGAAGAATATCTTACCTTGGAGAAAATAAGGCCATCATTTAAAAACCATCTATAAAAATATAGCTTTAGCATCAGTAAGTTGTATTAAATACATTGCACACATATTTAAGCATCTGCGATAGTAACCTTGGATCAAGTCATTTCTTAGTTGTTTCCTAACTTGAGTAAGTCCAATTTGTGAGTTTTTAGATTCAGGGTAAGATAAGTATAGCAATAAATTTCTCAAGAAGTTCTAAATATCCTTGTTCATACGCTGTCGTTGAGATCAAGCTAAACCTAAAACACCCAGTGTTGAACTTTGTCACTGTGTTTGCCTGATGGCTCCCGAGGGAGTTTCCATGGTAAGCTCCCTCCACACAAGAAGCAGGGTGAGAGGAATGTCTCCCTCCAATGAGGACCGTTTCACTGACAGTGATAAAGGCCAAGAACCTCCTTCACACAAATGATTGAAAAACAGAACACGAAGGACATTTTTATTTTGCTTTGTTTCCTTTGTGTGGTATGTGACTTCAGTGCAAATACCCATTTAATCAAGAATACAAAGACAGCCACCTTTGCTGGCAAGGGATTTCCAGGGATCGCAGTAAACAGAGCTCTTGTACTTTTGTCATGAGGAAATTCCTGCAGGTTGCCATTTCTGTGCTGCTGTTGTACACATTTGCCTCTTTCTGGAAAAGGAAAAACATTATTTCTAAGAGGTAAATTTAAGAGTAAGATAAGTGGTAAACTTTGTAGTACTTTAAGAGCTAAAGTTTCCTTTCACTGATTTTCAGAAATATACAGACCTTGGGAAAAACTATAAAATTCATTGTCAGTTGGAACATTGCTATTAATGCTTTTTCCCAGTGAGTTTCTAAGATCAGATTGTGCTTGCAGCTCTAAAATGATATGATTCTTCAGTCTTTATCCTTCTTTCCTAATATAGTCTATTAAATCAAACTCATTTTCTCTTCTTCAGGTCCTCTTTGTCCTCCCAAGTAAGTTTCTTCAAGTCTAGGGACAGCACCCCAGCGGCCTTCAGTGGCTCCCATAAGCTTTGCTTCCTCTAGATAGTCTATTTTGGCTCAGAATAAGATATATGCATTCTCAGACGTATTCACTAGAAAGTGATATTTTCATTATCACTATTACCAGCATCTAGAAGAAAAAAGAATTTTGCTTCTTTAGTCCCTCAAAGGTTATTTTTCAAAGCTGGGGATGTAGCTTAGCGGCAGAACAACATTTGTCTACAGAACACATAAAAATATCCCAGCACCATAAAAATGAAAAAAAAACCTGTTTCACCAAATATTAACAAATACTTCTCCATAATGATTGGTTTAGTAGTTAATTTAAATTATGGTTAAAAAGAAAACAGAAATAATATTTGACATCAATAATGTATAATACATAGCTCAAAATAAAGTAAATGTTTTTAAAGGTCTTATTATATGCATGGATATTTTAACAAAGGAAATCAGCTGGCTTGAATTTAGTGTTTGTGGTTGGTGATAAGCAGGTATTATATGTAGGTCTACATGGAGTACTGGGGCAGCATTGTAATACGTGTTCTTGGGGCCAGTTGGCCTTGTTAGTGCTTGTATGTAATAGAAAATAAAATCTAGGTCCGAAACCTCTATCATGTAACAATTTTTTTTTTTTTTTAATTTTTCAGTGCTAGGGATTAAAACCCAGCTTCTCCCAAATGCTAGGCTAGGCCAGTATTCTACCAATGAGTGTTAGCTCCAGTCCTGAATCTTTATGACATAAACCCTAGTGAGGATTCTGTTTTCAAAGTTATATTTACATCAGTCACGCAAACGAGCATAAATTACTTCCTTAAAAAAAAACACTAGGTAAGAAAAAAAATTCAGCTCTGGACAAATCAGAGTTGATACTTTGTTCCTCCAAGTTGTGTCACTGTTTTTGTTCATACCAACAAAACTACCTTTATTATATCTCTGAATGGCATGGGAAAGATCAAAACTATTTGACAGACTAATTAAAAATGAAAGTTGTTTGCTGGCTTTTTAGGAAATGGAGACAATGAATATTTAATTAAATACATTTTTAATTCAAGGAATCCTTTTACTTCCTACATATTCTGTCATGTGCAATGTATTTAAAAATAAGTAGATGAACACACAGGAAAGAAAATCCTTTGTCCTGTAGATCAGAAACAACAACAAAGTCTATGAAAAGCCAATACTTCAAGGGATTCAAGATGAAATGGCTCAAATCTTGTCATTTGACATTATACAATAAAATCTAGAGCACATTTCAAAGAAGGGCTAAATTCCCAGCTGGAAAGTAATTGCTGTCCCTTGTCCCACGTGTGTATATCATCAACACAACTGGGAAAGCTGGTCACCAGAGCTGGGCTACCACCCAGCAACAGTTTGTTAGCCCTTAAAAGAGAAATGTTTACTTATTCGTGGCAAGTAGTTTTCAGAAGGAAAAGCAAGAAGTCTGATTTTAAATGCTGTCTTTTCTTCACATCTATGACCAATCAAGATGATCCACTTCTTAGAAGTGTCGAAGACCCGTTTTAATGTTCTTCTCTCTATTTCAATTAGGATCCTGATAAACAGGGGGAAAAACAGTTACTCTGAGGCTAAGAAAAATGTCCTGGCAGTTGAGGGCCGTCCATCTATCAAAGGGAATTTGCAGTGTTGCCTCCCTTCAATACTATATATGTTTATGAAACACTTAAAATGGAAGGATTTAAAAACAGAAGACAAGACTTACAACTTTTTTTCTAACAAGAAGGTATTTTAATAATTTCTGAATTTTCCTGTCTTAAATTCTTAAGCATCCTGTAGCGATGGTCATTCTAGATAAGACCCTTGAAAAGATGGTTAGTCCAGACAGCTTAACTGTACTCACCACACCACAGAACCTTACAGATTACAAATTCTTACTGGAATTAAATATACTATATTCAATTACAGAGAAACAAAAGCTTAGCCAATAAAGTAACAGTAGTTGCAAATTTTGTTGAGCTGCATGGTAAGTTCAAGCCTTTGAAATAAGAAACAGTATTTGAAAGTCAAGAGTGCCCAGTTAGATGCTTACTTGTTATTCTAAGGAAATCTGGTAAATGGGAGGCAATTAATTACTATACATACACAGTTTCAATGTGCAAAAAAATACAGATGTCTCCACTATAAATTTCTTTTGACTGAATGTCAAAATACTTTTCTACGCCCAGGTCTTTGACCGTATTGGGTTTGAAGAGGCAAAAAAGTTCCCTTCTTTAGTTATTCTGGCATCTCCCCTCTTGCTTCATCTCCTCAGAAGGCACCATCTATGTGAGTCTCCAGGCTCTGGATCTTGAAGATGGTTTAGATAAAGCCCAGAGCAGAACTGGAAAGATTGCACTAGGACACAGGTACCTGGACTACAGCATAGGTGCTGAAGGAGGAGGAGGGAACCTGAGATGAAGCAGAGAACTTGCTGCATTTTCTAGAACCAAGAAGCACAAGGTGTCCATGGGGTAGCCCAAGTGTACTCTGGGGCCCAGGAACACTGTTCTCAGGCCAAGGACTGTGAGGCCAGAAGTAGTGTGCAGAGCTTATCCCAGAGCCGTGTCCTCCCCAGAGCACCACTGCTAGATGGAGGATGGATCTCTGCTTTGGGAGCCAAACGCTAAGAGTAAAAGCAAATATTTGTTGCTGAAGAGCTCTTAAGAACTGAAGAGCGCCATTTACTTATTTCTACACGTCAGCGTGGTCTTGGGATGTTAAATAGATTAAAAGGCTAAGAGAGGTCAGTCACTCCAGAGAAGATGCTTCTTTGGCTTCTCCTGACCTAGTTCCTTTCCCAAAATTGTTACCCACCCCATGCTACTCCTGTGGACGATCCGGGGCAAAGTCAAAACACGGCATTTCATCTCCTAGAACATTCTGAGGAGGCTGCAGCCGAGATCCTGTGAGCCTTTAGTGAAGACATGCACATGACAGGGGTCCATGAGTCCAGGGAAAATGTCACTACGAACACCAGGTGAGTCAAGTTTCATAAACCTGAGACCGAAATATGTTAGATCCTTGGAAGTTACCCAATCTATTTCATTTCAGATGGGAAATAAAATGGGGGCTTTGGGGCACAGCGGCTAAAATGCTTGCCTACCAAGCACAAGGCCCTGAATTTGGTTCCCCAGCACCACAGAAAGCCCGGTGTCATGGTGCAAGCCTGTAACCCCAGTCCTGGGAGGCTGAGGCCAGCCTGGGTTATATAGTGAGTTCAGGACCAGCCTGGGCTACAGAGAGAGACCCTGTCTCAATAAATAAACAAACAAACAAATAAATAAAGGGGGCCCAGAGTGATGCGGTAATTAGCCTAGCCAGAGGTGCAGCTAAGATGCATATCCATTTCCCGGCCTTCCACCTGACACAGCCTTGAGGTTCAGAATTGCATTTGTGAGTCTGTCCTCAGGATTTCCCAACATCTCACTTCTCCCGGCCGGCCAGCAGCGCCTGCGCCAGCCTGGTCCGCAGACAGGAGAGCCCAGTCATTTCAATTTAATCTTATTTAAAAAGACATAACTAATAAATCTATCGGCGGGGCCGCGGCAAGACGGCCAGCAGAGTCGATCGGGCCCCCAATCCCATTGAGCCCCATTGAAAACCATGACAACACCGGACAAGCTCCGATTTATCCGGGCGAGCTAAAGCGCATTGTGAGCAGGCGTCAATCACGTATTATTCCAGACTGAACAAATGCAAAATCTTGACTGGAACAAATGCTTCCAACAGGTCCGGGGCGTCGAGCTCCATTTCCCCTTTGTCCAAAGCCTAGCAGTTGGCCTGGATTGGGGCTGCCTCTGCCTGACCACCCAGGGTGCAGCCCAGCCCCGGCACCTCGGGCACGCTTGGGAGGAGGATACGTGGGGCTTGGGCGGGGCTGCCGCATCCGAGACAGGTTCGAATTCAGCCCAGGCAGAGCCAAGATTTCGAGTGCAGCCACCCAAGTGCAGCGCCCATCCCTAAAATTTTAGCAACGAGTTACCCAAACCACTCACTGCGGCACGAGTCTCTGGGCCAACGCTGGAGCCGGCCGCTTTCCGCGCCTCCTACACTGGTCATTTTGGGGCAGACACCGTCCTAAGAATCCTTGCCAGTCCATACGGATATCAGACCCCGCAGCTCCGCAGGGAACAGGAGCTCAGACCACCTGCCGGCTCCCGCGACCCACGGCGGCCGCAACCCGGCACCAGGACTGACATTGAGACAGTGAGCTGAGGCGCACCGAGGGCGCCAGAGCGTCTGACCATGCCAAAGACCCGGCATGCCGCCCGACCCCACTCTACCACCCCTGGCTCCTGAGAACGGGTCTGGTCCAGCCTGGTGGAGCTCTGCCACCGAGCCCGGCCCGCGACTCGCAGCGGACAGGTGACGCTGAGCGCTTGGGGCCTGAGGAGCTTGGCCACGGGCTATTTCCATTTGCTGGCGTCGTGAGACGCACCCAGGTCTGGGGCTTCACGCGCTGAGAGCACGCTGGTGGCATCCCCGAGTAGTGCGGAGGCTGGGGATAGTGGAAGACGTGTTTGGGGTGTGGGAGAACCCCAGGGACCTTGGAGATCCTCCGCCCAGACGCTGTCGGGCTCTGGTCAGTTTGCGGAACTTCTCGCCCTGTGTCCTTACAGGGCGCCCGCCAGAGTCCCTCGCAGATTCGCAGATTACTTTCCGGATAATTGCGGGGACACTAACACTCCAGTAAACAAGCTCCAGAAATAAAGCAAACAGGGGCGACATTCCGGGGTGCTCATAAACCCGCCCCTGCCGCCCCCACCCTTCCAGGCCTTCCCGCGGGGCCGGGCCCCGTGTCAGCCCGGAGGAGAGGCCGGTGACCAAAGCTCGCCACCCAAGATGTCATTCACTGGCAACAATCCCCATTATCTGTCTCCACTTCGGGCTAATCAGACAAACGCTAATGCTCCGGGCTGCTTCCTGCGGCCCCGGGGAGGTACGGGGACGCCGAGGGGCGGGGACGGGGAGGGGCGGGCACGGAGGTGGCACCTTCCGGGCGCACTCAGGCTTTGGTCCAGCACTCATTCAGGTACTTAACACCCTGGAAACCCGGACCTCTGCTTTCAAAGCGAAGCGGGAGGGAAGAGCTGTTTATATAAACAGAGATTCCGCTGTAAACGCGCTAATATCCCGGCGGCCAGCTCATGGCGAGCGCCTCCCACGTCCGCCCGTAGGAGCGGCGTCCCTCGCCGCCCCGTCCCCAGTCGCCCCTGTCCCCGCCTCCTTCCCTTCCTCGGCCATGGCCACCTCTGGAAGCCTCAGTTTCACCGTGCGCAGCCTCTTGAATTTACCCGAGCAGGACACGCAGCACGGGCCGAGGCGGGAGCCGGAGCCCCGCGCGTCCCGGGCCGAGCCCTGCGCAGCCTGGCTGGAATCGGAGCGCGGCCGCTGCCCCTGTGAGTGAGCGGAGGACCGAGGTGGGGTGGACGGGAGCGGAACCGGCGTCCCGCCCGCGCCGGGTTGGGGAACCGATACCCTAGAATCTGGATTTCTTCAGCCTTGCAAAGGGGGCTCCGTCCCGCTCAAAGCCCTGTGCCAGACGTGCCGCTCGGCACATCCGGAGTGTAGATCCTTGCACCTGGCACTAGGGTCGGGCACTTGGGTTTCTGTGTCTGGAGATTCCTACAGGTCAGAGTATTTAAATATTTAAATCACCTCCCCTAAATGCTCCATTCGGGGCTCTGCGCGTCCCAGCAAACAGAAGCGCAGTCGGCCTGGAAGTGGCCCTCGTAGGTGACTCGGCTTGTGGTGCATAGGTCAGCCAGCGCTGCCGGTGCGCCCCTGGGGCGAGGCGGCGCGTAGGTTTGGGGCGGGGGGCGGTGGTGACTGCCAGTGAATTCGGAGAGGTGGGTCCCCATATAAACGCCGGGAGGAAGCGCCCCTCCGAAAGTCCGCGGGCAGGTGGGGACGCCCTCCGGCCGGGGACTCGGCGCCCGGAAAGGCCCCGATGGGCCGGCGTCTCATCGGGCCCTGTCCCCTTTGCTCTTCCTAGCCTCGGACGAGAGCAGCCTGGAGACCGGCCCTCCTGAGTCCTCTCAGCCGGCGTCGCCGGGCTCGGAAGCAGAGAAGCGGAAGAAGCGGCGGGTGCTGTTCTCCAAGGCGCAGACCCTGGAGCTGGAGCGGCGCTTCCGGCAGCAGCGCTACCTGTCGGCCCCCGAGCGCGAGCAGCTGGCGCGCGTGCTGCGCCTCACGCCCACGCAGGTCAAGATCTGGTTCCAGAACCATCGCTACAAACTGAAACGCGCGCGCGCGCCGGGGACCGCGGAGTCGCCCGACCCGGCCGCCGCCTGCGAGCCGCGCGCAGCGCCCGGCCTGCTGCGCCGCGTGGTGGTGCCGGTGCTGGTGCACGACGGGCAGCCGTGCGGCGGCGGCGGCGAGGCGGGCGCCGGGGCGGCCCAGGACAAGCGCAGCGCTGCCCCGGCTGTCACCTGTCCTCTGCCCGGCTACCCCTCCCTCGGCCCGGGCTCGGCGCTCGGCCTCTTCCCGGCCTACCAGCACTTAGCGCACCAAGCCCTGGTCTCCTGGAGCTGGTGAGGCCGCCGGGAGCCGCCTGGGGCCATCCTGGACTTCGGAGCGCGCTTGGGCTAGAGGCAGAGACCCGGACCGCCTCGCTCCAGGACCGCTCTAGGCAGGCCCAGTCTCTGGGATCCCCAGGCCCGCGCTCACCTGCTGTTGCAGATGCGCGGAGAGCCAAGATCTCAACCGGGAACTCCAGAGCTAGATTTTATTGCTTGAACCTTATTTGTATATTTTTTTTAAATAGCAGTTTGTATGGGAAGCAGTTTATTTTACAAGAAATAGAGTATTTTTCCTTTTCTGTGGTGCGAAAATAAAATGTGTAGGTTTGGGTCGCCTGAGCTCCTGCGGTGAACACAGGAGCGCGAGCCGTGCGCCCCTGAGGGGAGCCCCGAGCGTCCACCTGCCCCTGACCCAGTAGGCTAGGGCACAGACCTAGCGGGGCTAGCCAGCTGCCCGCAGTTCAACAGGGCTTTGGGAGACACTGGGGTAGAAGGGGAAAGCCCAGGTGATCTTGGGGACATCAGCTAGCCAAGGCTCTGGTCCACGTGACGCTAGGGCCTCTCCAGGATCCCCGCGCGGCTGGCGTTTGAAGCATCGCAAGTCAACTCTGTAGGCCACGACGAGGCGTGTAAGAGCTTCAGTTGAGACAGACCGGGAGGCTGGATGCGGAGCTCTCGGTGGCCTCTTTGGGGGGGGGGGGGGGGGGGGGGGGGGGGGGGGGGGGGGGGGGAGGAGGCAGGAGCTCCCGGGTGACAATTCCGGAGTACTGAGGAGCAGCAGTTAAGCCCGCAAGGGCCTTTCTCTGCTGTGATTTGCCACCTGCTTGGGGACTGAATTGGGTGGCGACCGCCTGGAAAAGAAATAGGAAAGTGGAGCCGGGTCTGAAGGAGGGTCGCTGTGAAGTCCAATGGCTGGGTCCCCTAGTCAGCCTGGTCTCCCATTCCTCCCGCGGCAGGCTAGGCTGGGGAGCTGGTGTCCAATCCCTTGGGTTTGTAAGTGCTCCTCACCTCCATCTGGAGCCAGTGGGCCTCCAATGTGGGCTTCTCGGGGAGAAGACCGCCTTCTGTGCCATTCATTCACTGCCTGAGGACAGCAGTCACAGGGCACTAGGGCCAGGGGAGGGCACAAGGACTAGTGTGAGGTCTGTAAGGGCCTGTGGGCATTAGGCCTCCCAGGGGTCCCCAGGATTTTTGTGTGAGGAGAGGAGGTGACAGTGGTATCACCTGGGATTTTAAGTGGTAGGGAGAAAGGGAGGAGAAAGGGGGGTGACCGAGGGGGAAGGGAGTGGGGTGTTTAGGTCTCAGCTGCCTGCCCGGCCACCTTGCCTTCCATATGGATGCGGTTATCTCAGAAGAATCTCGATCCTTAAACCTCCTTTTGTCTTGCCAGCTGAAAAGGGCATTGTCAGGCCTGAAAAGGACCTAGACAAAATCTGCACTGTTTCAATTCAGGACTCTGTTTAATCAGTCCCTGGTGACAATGTAGTGGGTGTTAGGCAGGACAATAGTATCTTTTTAAACCTTGTGGCCTTCAGGAAAACAAAGAATTCGAATTTTATGGGCTTACAACTTCAATTAGAACAGTGCCAGTGTGCATGGGAGATTATCAAATTTGTATCATAAAACCCCTTTCTAATAAATGATTGCTTGGGAGGGAGCTTATTATTGTACGACATATATTGCGACCTTCCAGGGGCTTCTCGGCTTGCGCTGACAGAGCAGATGGGAGAGAAAAGGAGGAAAGAATTTCCGAAGAGGGCCTGGTTTGACCCGCAGCTGTGGTCAGCTGGCCGGATGCTGGGTTCTTCCAGGCTCTGCCTCTAAGAGTAGGGGCAAAGATTCCTAAGCAGTTTGTTCAATGCTGTTAGTCTTGACAAAGGCCTCCTGAGTCTCCTTGTGGAGTTAAAAGGAAAGCACCCTCTAATTTTACCAGAGGTCCAGAGAAAGAAGAACTTGCAGTACGCAGAGTGGCAAGGAAGGGGGTAGTAAATATGAGGGTCATAGGACTAAGGGAGTCTGACAGACCATGGGGGAGCTATTTTAACCCATAGGGTTTTAGAGGGTTGCATATCCTCAATCAAATTTATCCTGGTCTTTAATGGTGAGCCAGAAGTTTAACAGGAAAGTACGTTAGGCTGCTTCCCAGCGAGAGGGCTAGAGACCCAGTAAGATGCCCACCCAGTAAGCCATCTGGGGCAGGGGGCAGGAGTGGTTTCTGATGACAGTAGCACCAGGAGCCAGAACATACACACTATTACTCTCTTCTTTTCACTCCTTTATTTTTAGGCTGTTAAGATCCTTCCTTCAGAGAGAGAAAGAGAGAGAGAACACAGGGGAGAGTACAAAATGCTCTCCCATTGCACCAATCCATTTTAGAGACCCAAACTTTTATGTGTATATTTTTTCCTGTTCATACATATAATAAACTGGAAAAGATAAATGTGAATTACTTTTGACCTAAAAAGGCAATTATTCCAGGCTATGACAGAAGCTAAACCAAAGCCTCTCTACCAACAGCTGTAAAAACAGTTAATCTCCCTCCCCAGATGAAAATATTTCAGAGCTGTCACCCATTGTCAACATCGCAAGACAGAATCACACTCAGAAAACTTATGGAAACATACTGTGTTCCAGACATTTTTTTTTTCATTTTTTATATGTGTTCTATTTTAGTGACACAGAACTGGTGCTCCATACATGAGGAAGCCGTTTATGGAGCACCCGTAGCTGTGAGTAGTTACTAGCATCGTTCTCAACTTAATCCACATTTGGGTGTCATCTCAATCCGTATTTTGTGCCACTGTCATAAGCTATCTTATGGATAGCCTGGAAGGATGAGAAAACATGTCAAAATTGCTCTCTGCAGCTCAGAACAACTCTCAGAGACTGGCCACGTCGTGTCGCAACAGGCATTTATGCTCGATGATGGCTTTCTGTACACCAAGCAAGAGTCTAAGATCTTCTCACTGTACCAAGCTCATTCAATTTCATGAAATAGTAATACTATTCCTACTTCACAAATGAAGAAAGTGAAGATCAAAGAGAGGTTAAGCAACTAATCTAGAATCCTACAGCTAGTAAGAAAGCCTCCGAATCCAAGCAGTGTAGCCTGGATATATCTTTGACCCTGGTAATTATTTCTCATCCTTTGTTTATGCTTTCTTGGTCTCAGTTCCAGTCCTGGTCACCTTCCTCTCACAGATGATTCTCTGATGACCTGTTCTTCAGCATCTTTCTGTCTCTGTTCCTCCCCATCCCCTTACCCCCTCATCTACCAAACCCCTAGTTTTGGGCACAGGCTGTGCATCCTCTGAGGTCAGCTTGTGTGCATTCTTATCCGGCTGTCAGTGAAATGCAGCTCCTGTCTGCAGGTCACAATATTCTCCTGTGACTATCATTCCACCATTCTTCTTCCAGGAAGAAGCATGTGCTGGCTCCGCCTTGACATCGACTGTCCACTCAGCCTTCAGAAGAGTCACTGCTGACTCCGATAAGGTCCCCCAGGCTTTTCCCCACCCCCAGGCCCAGGTCCTGGGGGAGCTGTATGACTCTGGCTGCCCTGGCTCTTTCTCCTGTCATCCCTTCCTAAATCTCCAACTTCATCTTTATTATTAAATATCATCCTCTTCACATTTTCTTTCTCCTGCCATCGTAAACATTTTCACTTTATCTCACTTAAGCCTCTTGCAGGTGGAGATTGCAATTTTCACTTCAATTTTCTTGCCTCATTGTTCAGAGGATCTTACATCTTAGCACATCTCTTCTCTGGCCAATTTAGCACTTTAGTATCTTAGATAATGTGCTGCTGAGGGGTTAGAAGGAAGTTATTTGAACTTAGGTTAACCTACATGATGTTTATTATTCCCTTATCAATACAATTAATGTGCCCTTCCCTATTCCTCCCCACACTTGGCCACCTTGAAAACTTTTTTTTTAATTTACAAATAAGATGCCCCTGCATAAGATGCCTCTGCAGGATAGCTACAGAACGGCCACAATTGAATATTTCATTAACTGTGTTCATCTGCTCTGGTTGCTTCAGTTGAACCACAATAGTCATGTTACCTGTAAGTATGAAAACCAGTCAGATGCACCTGTAGAATGCTGAGATAGTGCTGCCCCGAAATCGGAGCACCATTTCTAGGAGCATGGCTGTATCATTTAGTGCTGAAAATTGGCAAGGGAGATTGTGTTCCTTCCGGTCACGCATCATTTGGCCAAGCTGTTGGGGCCCTTCAGGGCCCCGGAGCCTCAGCATTGCTGACCTCGGCCAAGTTCCTTTACCGTTTGTCCATTTGGAATTCCAGGTGTTAGCAATCTAAGTCACATGTTGTTTTGACCGTTTGCGGCTCCAGGTGTTGTTTGTTTTCCATCAGGAGTGGAAACACGTGACTGTTGACCAGTGGGAAGGCAAAGGTATAAAAAGGAAGGCGGTAGATAATAAAGCGTCTTTTGCAGCGTCTTTTGCAGTCTCTTGCAAGAGTCCAGTTTTCTTCAATCCACACTCCCCCTCTCGAGTTCTCATTGACTGACTGAGCGGGCTCTGTCATCTGGCACACAACGTGGGGCTGGAGCATGGGGGAAATCAGTGACGGACACCGCCGGGGAGGAGTGCTCAGAAATAGGTAAGAAAGAGGACAAATAAGTAAAAAGGGCAGTGATAAAATGGGACAAGAAATGTGGTTTATATGCATGATGATGTTGGGATCCTGGGGAGTTGAAATAGTAAAAAAAGGGTTGGAACAATTTTTAAAATGTATAAAAGGTTTATGCCCATGGTTCCCAGAGAAATGAACTATGTGTTTAGATACTCAGGAAAAGGTTAGGGATAGTGTAAAAAGCTCTTATGCTACTGATGCCTTCAGTCCCTGGTCGTTGCGCGAGGACAAGAAGTTGTTAAAAAACGGGATAATAAGTCTGTAGCCCCTTCCCCCCCACCCTGCCAGGATGTATCAGGATGTGGGTGTAACCAGTGACTGTCCTGCCCCTGCAAATGTTTTTATGACAGATAAAACTAAAGCTAATTCTCTGATGCCATCGAGTCCCAAGAATCCCTTGGTGGCTTTGATACAAGCTGGAGCTACTTCTCCTCAGTTCTTGTTCGCAGGATACCGTCAAAAGGTTTTTTCCCCATTACAGGCAGGAATTCAGAAGGCCATAGAACAAGGAGGAGATACTCAGGGTTTTTATTTGCAGTGCTCGGGATTTGAGGAAACTGATGCACAGGGTAATGTAGTTCGATCACAACGCCCTGTGGTGTTTAAACAGATAAAAGAGCTAAAGGCTGCTTGTGTTCAATGTGGGCCAACCGTTCCTTTTACTCTATCTGTATTAGAAGATTTAGCTATAGACGCTTTCCCTCCCAGAGACTGGAAACATCTCGCCAAGGCTTGCCTTTAGGGAGGAGACTGTTTACTGTGGAAAACTGAATTTGCTGAACAATGTCAGAAAACTGCTCAATTAAATGCTCAGGCCAATAATGCGGGGGTTAACATAACTGGGACTTCTCGTTATATCTTGGACTGGTCAAATCCAATGGACATATTTTCTTCCTCTTATATTTGGAAATTGGGGGTGGCTGTCAATACCCCCTATGTACATAGCAAGATAATGGACAATTTAATGTTACCTGTATTAACTGTAATTTGACTAATTGTAATTTGAAAAGGCATTGAGCCACTGTAAGTTGGACTAATTATTGCTGGAATTGTTGCATATTGATGCAGCACAAACGGCTGTTGTTACTCAGTTACTCCTGGGCAAATTTTTCCCACTTGTTATAGTGCTGGAAGAAATGTTACTGATTTTATGTTTGATTTTTCCTTTTATTGTTTGTAGTGGAATGGAAGGATTACAAACTCTGGCAGCTAACATTCATGGTCTTAAGCTATGTGGCAAACCCCCTAGTTTTGGTGTGTAATTGGGCTGGTAGCCAAAGACGGGTAAGATTTCTCTGCATTCAAGACAACCTAAGACAGGATGCATGCCATGCTGCATGTAGTCCAATGACGGGTAAGTTCTGACTGTAAGGGAACAACCTAAGACAGGCACAGTCTAGCACCAAACTTTACATTAAAAAATAAAAAGGGGGGAGATGTTGGGGCCCTCAGGGCCCGGGAGCCTCAGCATTGCTGACCTCGGCCGAGTTCCTTTACCGTTTGACCATTTGGAATTCCAGGTGTTAGCAATCTAAGTCACGTGTTGTTTTGACCGTTTGCGGTTCCTTGTTTTGACTGTGGTTCCAGGTGTTGTTGGTTTTCCATCCGGAGTGGAAACACGTGACTGTTGACTAGCGGGAAGGCAAAGAGTATAAAAAAGGAAGGTGGTAGATAATACAGCGGCTTTTGCAGCGTCCCTTGCAAGAGTCCAGTTTCCTTCAACCCGCACTCCCCCTCTCGAGTTCTCGTTGACTGACTGAGCAGGCTCGGTCACCAAGCCAAGAAGTGGGCAGGGCTTTAGTAAATGGCCCCTCAATCGTTTTCATAATTCCAGTTCTGTGCCGGTTCACCCCTTTCTGACACCCATGAGCAACACACTACAGCCAAAGGTACTGGCCATTTCTCTTCCTGTTGTAGGCTCACCATTATGTTATTTGGTATTTAAGGTCATGTAAGACTTGAACAATACTCTTATCACTCTTGAACTACAAAGTGATTTAATTTTGGAGGGAGACCAAGAAGAATTGCTGAGGTTATTAAAATATTCCCATCCCAACTCCTGTCCTTATCTAGCCCAAATTTTAAGCCCAGAGGTTGTTATTTTTTCCCCAGTCATGCCCAGTAGAGAAGCTTTGGTGTTTATCCTAGAAGGTAGCATCATGACAAAGTAGAGGAAAGAGGGCTTTGGGTGTAGCTCATCCATAGTGCTCCACTTAACATGTGTGTGGCTGTGGGTTCAGCGTACAGGATGAAAACAGTCAAAAGAACAACCTGCACACTGTTTGTAGCTGGGCTTGGAGACACAGGCCTGTAATCCCAGCTTCCTGGAAGGCCGATGTAGAAGGACCTCAAGTTCAAGGTCAGTCTGAGTAACGTGGTGAGGCTCCCATCTCAAAAACATTAAATAATGCATTAAGTTTAAATACAAATAATTAATTAGAGGCAGAAGATGATTTTCTCTCCAATAACTTGCTCCATGAATTAATAAAAAATCCCTAGGTCTTTATTGAAGTCATGTTATTTCAAAAGCTACTATACTCTCAAATAGCGTCTGTGAATAGGGTGTGATAGAGGAAACATCTGAGGGGATCTTGGTCACGCTCACCTTCCTCCTGCATTCTGACTGGGGGGGTCCTTGATGCCTCAACAGGTTTTCACATGCTTTTTCCTTGGCAAAAAGCTCTGAATTGGACTGGTTCTTTTATCTCCTTCTAATGTCAATTCTCTCTCTCTCTCCCCCTCTCCCTCCCCACTTCCTGCCTTCCTCCTCCTCTTCCTTCCTGCCTCTCTTTTCCACTCCCTCCTCCTGCTTCCTCTGCCTTCTCTCTTTACCCAGGCACTGGACAGGACATCTCACAGAATCCATTAGCAATGAGCAGAAAAAAACTTTTTGCAAATAGTTTTAAGTGTGAAGAAAATCCATGAAAAGGAGCTTGGAGTCCTCATCTGAGATGTCATCTTTCTGTCACACCTTTCTCCCCCAGCGTTGCTGAAGGACAGTGTATGAAGCAGCAGTTCCTCAGTCTCTTAAAAAGTTATCAGCTTAGGTTGAAAATTATCATAACATCTAGGGATCTGAGAGTCACTTAAATATCAGTGCAATGACAAGAAAACCGTTTTTTTTTTTTAAACAACAAAATTGAAATCCAGAATAAGAGATACAAAACACTAGGAAAAGACAAAAGAAAATGGATATGGTGAACAGAAAATCACCTGCTCTTCTGAGGGAACTGGCTTTTGTCTAGTCACCCTGGTGGATCCAGTTATCTTTCTGACTAAGTGTTCCTAGGTCCCTACTGGGAATATCTTATATTTAACCCAAGTTAAAATGTAGAGGTCGGTTGGATTTGTTTATATTGATCATATTTTGGGGTTGAAACCTTGTCTTAAACACACGACTGTTTGGGGCTATATAGTAGCAGAGGAAATTAACAAAAACAAAATAGAGCTCCCCAAATTTTGTTGTTTAGAGAATCCAAGATTCCTCCTCCTCCTCACTGAACTTGTCAATGATTGAGAGAAAAGTGAATGTACTGTGAAATAGTTCACGTATACCTAACAAGTGAACAATTTAATCCACGATTAAATTTTAGTTATGTAAAGCATATAACATTTACATACATGGGCACAAAGAAAATTTTGGAAATAAATTCTTTTTCTTAAAGAGAAAGGAAAGCTACTACTTATAATCTTAGGTGTCAGATCCATATAGGATATCTACTATATTTCTCTCCTTCTGAAAATGATATGTCTGCTTCATAAGATAATACAGAAAGCACAGAAAAGTGTAAATAAGCTAGGTTCCTAAAGTCAGTTGTTTCTATAATGACATTTGGTTTCTCATTAATAGAATGAATACTGGTGTAATGAATAGGAGGGCCAGGTGAGCTACTAACGCGCAGGGGGAGATCTCATTCTTACCATTGCCAACTGTAACCACAAAGAGAAATGACGGAGGTCGAATTGGCTCGGAGAGAACAATTCTCTTTTATCCCTCAGTTTCCGCTTCCCTGTAACCTCAGATATTTCCTGTCTATCTTGAGTCACTCACTGGGAACCACAACAATGGGTTCTGCCATTAACAAGGTAAAAACAGATCTGGGAGGAAGAACAAAAGGGTATAAATAGAAGCAGATGACTGTGTCTTACTTGGCAGAACACACATACGTCTGAACAGGACTATAAGGTTTCCAGGGAACCTCTAGTCACCAGCTGCTGACAGAAAAATTACGGACTTCAAGGTCCATTACCCAAAGCCTATGTCTGTGAAACCTTAAAACATAGGCAAATGTTTAATTCTAAACAGTTCTTAGAATGTGCCTGTTGCTGTCGTTGCCTTCAATTCTTCTGGAAAACATCATTGCAGCTTGCACAGCACCAACTTTCTCTCATGATTGTTTCCATCTGATGTCTCATCAACTAATTTACAGACCACAGAGGGAGAGGGAGAAACTTTTCTAAGCTGAGGAATCTAGGTGTGTGTGTGGGGGGGGGGGTATATTTGAGTTCCAAGGAAGAGTAAGAACCCTGTCTTCTTAGGAATGATACCTGGGGCCACAGGGAGACAAGCACCTTCTCTAAACTTTCTCATTGAACAGTAACAGAGGGCAAGAAGACGCAAAAATGTAGCACCAGCACATCATTTGCGCAGTGAAAGAAGTAAGCAACAAAATGGAAAGGTGTGGCACAGAGCGGAAGAAAATATTTGCAAGCTATTACGTATATGTAATAAAGGTCTAATGTTCCAACAGTACAAGAAACTCACACATATCAATAGAAAAAAATTAAGTGGATAAAGGATGGGTAAAGGGACTGGGCATGTAGCTTAGTGGTAGAGCATTTGCCAAGTATGCACAAAGCCTTGAATTCAATCTCTAGCAAAACATACACGCACGCACACAGAGATACGCAAACAATACATGGGTAAAGGACTTGATTGGACATTTCTCAAGAAACAACAAAATATTCAAAGGTGTTCAACATTTATTCTTCCTCCTCTCCTCCTCCTCCTTCCTTCTCTTCTTCTTGACACACTGTCTCGCTCTATGGCCCAGACTGATCCTGAGCTCACTATATAGCCCACGCTGGCCCCAAACTGCCAGGAACCCCCAACCTCGATCTCCCAAGTTATCATTTCTAGTCACCAGAGAAGTGCAGTTCACAACCACAATGAGATATCTTCTCATCCCTCTTAGTATGGCTATTATTAAAAAGATGAACAGTGCTTATTTGGCTAGGAAGTGGGTGTGCAGAAAGGGAACCTGTGTGCACTGTGTGTGTTGTCTCATCACAGGGACACAATAGCCCACATACACCTTAAAGGAGCAGAGACTTGTTTTAGCTCACAGTTCAGCAGCCTCAGTCCAGCCACAGTCGGTTAACTCCAAAGGTAAAAGGACCCGGCATACAAGAAAGCTACGCCCAGCATCATGGAGTGGAGGAAAGAAAGCAGAAAGAGCGCCACAATATGTAACTGCAGTATAAATAATATATTGCATGTACTAAATACCGTAAGCATGCACCGTGTATTTCAGACTCTAGAAGAATTCATGATCCATGTTTTTCCCATTCCTTTGCACAGCAGCTATGCTACAGGTTCTTGCTGACAATTAGGCGAACAGTTAACACCTGACTTTTCGGGCTGGTGGAGCAGCAGCCGAGCACATCGCAAGCACTTATCACTGATAATGAGAAAGCGTTCTCTGTTCGCCTCATTTACTTCCTGTGGTGACTATTCTACCACGACAGCTGGTAGAATGGCAAAAGGGACTGCAAGGACTCAATTACACTCTTGGTTATTAGTTATCATCCCAGGGACTCTGCCTGTGCTATAATATGGATGTCAGAAAAATGAAAGAAAAAAAAACAGTAAAGTGGCATGCCAAGAAATTAATATGTCAGTAAAACAAAGAAATCTACAGCCCTCGGGAGGATGAGGCAGGAGGATCGCCCTGAGTCCAAGGCTAGCCTCAGCTACGTAGTGAGTTCAGGACCGGCCTGGACTACAGAGCCTGTCTCAGAAAAGAAAGAAATATAAAGCCTAGCCTCTTACACTATCTGATAGATAACACACAGTAGCTGAAGCCTGTTTTAATTTAGAACCATAGTTTAACCAAGTTTGATCTGATGAATATTTCTTTAATTGTATTATAAACTGTAATTTTTACAGTTGCATAAAAGGCTAAAATAATTTAGGTGCTGTGAATCTGCATCAATATTTCTCAAGGAAAAAATATGGATGTGGTCTGCAGTGCTGTGTACAAAAACTTTTGATTCCAGCCCATTGGATTCTCACATCTTTCACTATCCCAAGTCCTTTTGATGCTATCACTTCTTCCTAACCCAAGTTCTATCGAAAATCATTATAATAACTCCTATAATAACTCACCTTGCCCAACTCACTTTATTATGTTGTGGCAAAATTATAACTCTTGTTAAATCCAACTATCCCAGCTACTCTGTACCTGCACCCAGGAAACACAATGTAGAGAAAAACATACAACAACATTGACAGGTCTCACTTTAAATGCGTGATCACTAACTTCAGATGAGCGCTCGCTGTCACCGAGCCATCATGCTAGATGTCTGCAGGCCCTTCATTGTCTCACTACAGTGTCTCACTGTCAGTCACCTTTTGTCCAGCAGGTTACTAAGGCACCGTTTAGGTGCATCTGTGGGTGACTGATGTTGAAGCCAGCAAACTGAAGGAAGACTCACCCTAGATGTAGGTGGCATCAGCCAATAGACTTGTAGCCTAAACAGCATAAAAAGAAAAAGAAGCAAGTGTTTGCTTCTGGAACAACTCCAGGTTTTGCTTTTGCCTCTGGACATTGATCGTCCACTGACTAGCACCAGCTACTCCGTACTGAGCTCAGACCTCTGACTGTAGACCAGTCTTGATCACCCTTTCTGCGGTCTCCATCTGGAATGATGCCGAACTTTTGAGCTGCTTGTTATTGTTCTGTGACTTCCGCCTTGGTGTGCTGTTGCATTCTTTTTCACACACACACACACACACACACACACACACACACACACACACACACACATGATACATAATGGTTACAGTGAGCCTGAGTATTTTGTGCACATATGTATTATATCAACATTATAATCCCTTCCCCTCCCCATTTGACCCTCATAAACCTTCCCATACCCCTAAGTCCCACTATCACAAACACTTGGTTCTATAGAATGCCTATATTCTGGGTTTCCCATGTCAGAGAAACTATGTAATATTTAACATATTTAATATTCTGCATCTCACTCACTTCCCCACTCAAATCGCCACTCTAGTTCAGATTCTCACCCTTAGAATGGGCTGCAGTGGCCATATCTTGATGCCTCTTCTCTACATCCAGCAAAGCCTTTATTGGGATGATTTGCCAAAGTTTTCTTTTTTTAATATCTTACTATATCTTTGTTGAGATTCTTTAACGTGGCCTTGCCCATCAGTTCACATAAGAGAAAAACTAACAGTGGAATTCAGAAGGCTAGAATATGTGAGATAGAATAAGAGAGAAGTTAAATTTCAAATTCCTTAGCTGAGTACTAGAAAGTAAATGTGTGTGCATTCAAAAGACATTCAGGTTTTCATCACATCAATCAATTTTCTTAGGTTAAACTTCATCAAACACTGAATAAATGAATTGCTACATTAAGAGAACTTAAGTCTCTATCAAATTGCTATATTAAATGAACTTAAGTCTATAGCATAAAAGTATATTACACATACAGCAATAGATATAATGGCATACTTAGCTATTTCAGAAACTTTTAAGAGTCCTTTCCCCCACAAGGAGCAGGATAAAGTGAGTAAGATCATTATTACAAATTTAGTCATAGAGCATGAATGTGAAGGGTGAAATTTAAGGGTCACATGTTTAATCAATAGCCAACTGAATTCTTAGCCAATGGACTGAGATTACATAATCTTTTATCTCTACCACTCAATGACAGCTTCAGGGAAAAGTCCCTCAAATCACTTATTTACCTACTGTGACTGTTTTAAAAATTAAAATTATTCCAAATCAAAACCACTACCTTTTGTTGCTCCAACCCCAGCTAAATATCTATACACATCATACATATCAAAAACCTTCACAGATTAAGATTTTATACCAATTACTCCATGTTGAATATAATTATTATGTTTTGTAAACACACTAATAAAAATAATAATTATGGGAGAAGGTTACAGATTTTATGAAAAAGCTGGTACTGTTTTAATGGAATATCACTCAAATGATTGAGGTCTATTTCTCTTCCCCCTCAGATTCCTTCAAGTATTTTCTGCAGTGCTGGGCTAGTGGTTGTAAATTTCTTTAGGGATTCTTGGTCATGAAAAAGTTTACTTCCCTTCAATTTTTAGGGATAATTTTGGGGGCTATAATAACCTGGGTTAACACTTGCTGTCTTTCAAAGCATGAAAGATTTTGCTTCAGGCTCTCCTGGCCTCTAACGTTTGCATTGAGGAATCTGTACTAATTCAAATGGGTTTGCCTTGATAAAATCATGACTGTTTTTCTTTTGCTGCTTTTAATATTGTCTCTTTATGATGAATTTATGAGGTTTTAATTATGATATGTCATGGCAAGTCTTGTTGCTCGTTGAAGTTATTTGGTGTTCCATAAGCTTTTTGTACCTGAAAATTAAATTCATTTCTAGATTTGGGAAATTTTCTTGCCTGATTTCAGTGAGTAAGTTCTTTATACTTTCTATGCTGTTTTCTGGTCTTTCTCCCACAGCCATAATTCTGAGGTTGGATCTCTTTGAGTCATCCATTGACTGTTGTATCCACCTACATTGTTCATTTCTAATTTTTGGGGTCATGCCTAATTATTGCATTTGTTTCCTCAACTTTGTGTTCAAGGTCTGAAATTCTGTCCTCACAATATTTGAGTTGACATTGCTTGCTTTCAAATGAATTTTTCAAATCCTGAATTTCAGCTAGATTTCTTGCCAAATTTTCCATTTCTCTATCAAAATGTTCTTTCATGGGGCTAGAGGAATGGTTCAGTGGTCAAACTGCTTGCCTAGCAAGTGTTAAGTCAAGTGCTAAGTACCTGGGTTTAATTCCTCAGCACCACATAAGCCAGGTGTGGTGGCGCATGCCTGCAACCCCAGCACTCAGGAGGCTGAGGCAGGAGGATTTCTGTGAGTCCAAGGCTAGCCTGGGCTCCATAGTGAGTTCTGGACCAGCCTGGGCTATAGAGTGAAAACCTGTCTCAAAAAAATATTCCTTCATTTACCTCAGCCAGTTTTTTATTTGTGGCTTTTATATGCCCAGTAAACTTTGTATCCATAAGAGCCACTATTTGTTTAGTAAGGTCCTATTTAAGCTCACTGATATTGCTTGCATGTCTTTGGGAATATTTTGTTTGAACACATTTGTTTGATTTTTGACTTTTTCCCCTGAGTTTCACTATTTCAGGCCCATGACATTAGTTTCTGAGGTCCCGGGCGTTTCTACAGGTGTCCTGTTCCCTTGTCTTCTTCCCATGTTTCTGGTGTTGAGGGCCTTCACTGTAAAAGCTAGCTGAGAGGTTTCTAATGAATAAGTACGAGGGTGTGCCGGGGGGGCTGAAAGTCCTCTGAGTTCTGTGCTAGAAGTAGGCAGAGGAGGAGGACCTAACAGTCTGATGGTCTCTGAGGTGTCATGATTACTCCCACCCCCCTCAGCAAAGCTCTTCTGCCTGTCCTGGTTGCCCTCCCCCAAGGGCAGAGCTCTCCACCCGTGGAAGTGCTCCCACCTGAGCTCTTCAGGGGGTCAGCAACCTTTCTCTCCTCTGCATCTTCTCCTGTGCTAGTTTCTTTCCAGATGCTGTTTAAGAGTGACCTCAAAACCCTGGACGTGATTTTCTGTGCCTGCTTTTACTATAAACATGGAAAGCTCACAGTTTGCGCTACATTTCTGGAGGCTGAGACTACCCGCTTCTGGGAGTTCCCGCTTCCCCTGGATCCCCGCTTACGTCTGTCAGAGGTTCCGGGGGCTATGGACTTTCCTCCACCAGTGGGTGCTGGTGGCTCTGCACTGCTGGTGTGGCTTCCAGAGCCGCTGTTTCCCTCTGCTTCCAATGTGTCTTCAGGATTTCTGACCTTCCCATGCTCTCCTATGCACTGTTGGGGCACTCCTTTCTCTCCTAGCTAAATTGAACAGGCAGCTTTAAATTATATTCTCAACTTTTTGAGTTCCACAAGGAGACATTGTACAGCTGTGTTCGTTATTGCATTCTTGATTCTCTTGTTCTGTGGCCTCCACCTTTTTAATCTGAGCAGCGCTCCCACATTTAGGGGGCCATTTGGATTCTCTCATCTGATCTCACATCACAGATGGCTATTGTAGGCTCTCCACTATTGATTCTATAAGATAATCTAATTATACATGTATAACATATAACATATATATACACTATGCATATACTAGTATATAACATACATACTATTAATCCTGTTTTTCTAAAGAACCTTAGTTAATATACCTCCTTGACTAGTTAACACCATTTCTTTCCTTGTCAACCATCTCCTATTTCATTCTGACGCTCAGTCTTCTGTCCTCACTGTAGAAACAAAGCCGGGATAGCCACAGATGATACGAGCACGTTACTTTCTTACCAGCAAGTGGTATATCCTATTTTGCCAATAATTACCCAGATGAACAGCCAGGCCCTGCTCCCGTTTCCTCCAGTGTTATCACTCCAGCAATTCTGGTCTCTTGCTTGTACGTGACCCTTTTTCTCCACTGCAATATTCCCATCCACCTTCACAAATGCTGCTCTTCTCTTATCTTAAAAATAAAAGAAGTTTCTTCTGCCCCTCTTTGTCTCATCAACTATTATCCCTTTTAGCAAAATTTTAAAACACTTTTCTGTATTCCCAGTATTCAGTTTCTCTTTTTCCACTCTCCCTCGTTAGAGCCATTGAAGGAGAATTTGGCGTGTAATAAAACATACAAACTTGATGAGTCTTGTGAATGTAAACAGTCATGTAACAACACCACGATTAAGATAATAAAACACAACACCCAAATAAAGTTTCCTTATTCCTGTTTGTAGTTAGTTTCCTCCTTTACCCCAGCCTCTTTTAGATAACCACTCATCTTTTTGTAATTAGAGTTCTGTTTTTTTCCCCTATTTTATATAAATGGAATCCTAAGATATATAGCCCTTTTCTAAAACTTTTTTCAGAATGCCTAATATTTTGTGATTTATGTATATGTTTATTTGCTCTTCATAAATGCTGAGTATTATTCCACAATGTGGTACACCATAATTTAGTCATTCATCGTTTGGTAGGTCTCTAACTCACTACTACTTTTTGCCTGTTAGGAATAAAGTTGCTGTGAACATTTGTATACAAGCTTTTGTGTATACAGATGCCACCATTTCTTTTGAGTAAATATATATACACATATGCAATTACTTGATGATTTAGTAAGTATAGATTTAATTATCAAAGAAGGTTCCAACTGTTTTCCATGTTAGCAGTACCATTTTAGGTTTTCATTACAAATGAAAAAAAAAAAAAGAGAGAATAGCAGTTCTAGTTGGTTCACATTTTCAAAGGCACTGAGGTTGGCAGTCTTTTGAAGTCATCCTAGTCAGTTGAAGCAGCATCTCCTGGGATGCTTTTAACTTGCACTCATCTAATGACTACTGATGTTGAGCATCTGACCATGTGCTTTTTTGCCATTGGATATCTTCTTTGGTGCGATGACTGTTCAACTCCTTTACCATTTAAATAATCGAGCAAGCAAACCAACACACAGTTGTTAAGTGGTACAACACTTGCCCAGTGTTCTTGAGGCCCTGGTTTTCATCACTGACACTACCACAAAAAATTATCTTTCTGTTACCAAGTGATTAGTACTTTATGTATTATGGACAGGTATTCTGTAAGATGTGAATTGTGAGAATGTTTTCTTTCAGTCACTGACTTTTATTTTTCCCTTAGAGATGTCTTTTAAAAACTCATTTTTAATTTTGATGAAGTTTGATTGTTGATAATTTCTTTTTTACTGAACCAAGATCATGAAGGATTTTTTCCCTGAAGACTTAGTACATTTAGCTCATATATTTAATTTTTTGATTAATTTAAAGTCAATTTTTGTTAGGAAATAAAAACCGACTTTCTTTTTACCCATCCACATGTGTACTTGCATTATCAATGTTTTCTTACACTTTGCATTACCAACTTTTATCATAAGCGAACAGCTCGCTAGCAAAAACTATTTTTTGCTTTTGAGTTCTCTTGAGACCTTTTTTTTTTAAAGATCAATTTGTTATGTATGTTCATCTGTGATGCTACTGGTCTATAGTTGGATCAGTACCATAACTTTTGATTATCGTATTTTTATAGTAACTCATAAAATCAGGTAATATAAATTCCAAAATTTTATTTCCTCAAAATCATTTGGCCAGTCTAAGCAATTTGTATTTATAAATACGTTCCAAAATGTACTTGTCTTTATTTTTGGTGGTACTAGGGATCAAGCCCAGTCATCTTTTGTGGTACTGTATTTTTCAATCTGTAGACTTTTTTTTTTATTCTTTTGTATATCTCCGATTTCTCGTCTTACCAAGTTTTGCTTCTTTTAACCTCTTCAGTAGTATTTTTAAAAATGTTTTAACATCCTTGTCTATGAATTCCATGATCTCTATCTTTTCTGGCCCTATTTCTTAGTTATTTTTATTTTGACCACGGGAAGTGATTCTTTGCTTCTTTGCAAGCACGAAAGCCAAGTTTTTATTGACTACAGAATCATGAATTTTGCTTCCTCAGCAGTTGGCTTTTCCTTTAAAGATTGGTGAGAGCTTTTTTCCCGCCTGACATGTAATTCACGTATTTGTAAATCTTTTAATTCTTTTAAAGCTTGATTTTAAGCTTTGTTAGAGTGGGTGGAGACCAGCCTTTAAGTTGAGATTAGTTCTGTCAGTGAGTTCTGAGTCTACTGAGGATACTAGCTAGTGTATCATGGAGTCTTTCCATTTTGGTTGCTGGGTCATGAATTTCCTTAAACATTGTGTGCCCCAGAGTCCCTTCCCCAGCCTTGTGAAAATTTTTCTCATGTGGACTCAATCATAGGCTCAAAGAGGCTCTTCAGATCTTCAGACTTTGTTTTCTGTTTGGTATCATTCTTTTGGGTACATTGCCTTATCAATGCTAGCCATCTTGGGGCTGGAAGCACGGCTCAACAGTCAACACTTGCCTGGCAAGTAACTTGGGACTTGTGGTTGATTCCCCAGCACCACATAGGCTTGATGTGGTAACGCACGACACATTTGTAGAAAATAAATAAACAAATAGAAAATAAAGGCCTGCACCAGTGCGTCTAGCTTTTAAAAAAAAAGTGCTAACCATCTTGATATCCTCAAACTTTGATTTTGATCATCTTAATTTAGCAGGAGTGAATGTTTTGGTGGTGGTTCCTTTTCCTGAAAATGTCATGTCCTAGAAATTACACCGTGGCCAAACAAACAAAAAACTGGCTCTGATCAGTAAAAGAGAGAATCCTGAAGTTTCTTTGCATCTAGAGTTGCTTTTCTTCTCCTTGCTGCAGACATGGTGATGTTTATGTGCATGTCTAATCCTGTGATTTGTCTGCCTATCTCCCTGCAGTGACTACACACTACCTGTAGAGTCAAGTTTAAATTTCTTAACGTGAGATGCATTCTTATTTCTCATATGTCCCTCTCACAGTCGTCCACATTCACCATATCCCTCCCCACTACACATACAGGACAGTCAGGTCAGTGAATCCCCTAGTTGTTTAAAAGCACCAAGCTTTTCTTTCTAATTTTTCGCACTTGTTCTCTCTTACTCTAACATCAAAGGATCCTTCAGACTCAAACATATTCTCAAGAGAGATTTGACCCAATTCTCTCCAACCCAGGCCCATTTCAGGGACTCACTCAATCATGACGCAGCACTCTCTGCTACCCCGTCACAGCTCTAACCATGCTTCTCTAATTGCGTACTTACTTCCCTCATTTGTCCTGAGGACAGGGACTGTATAAGTTGTGTCCACCTCTGTATTCCTTAGTACAACTCTTGGCACACAGTTATTTTCAGAAAATCTGAAATCTGTGTCGTAAGCCACGTGACGCTGCTCTCAGACCAGGGCTCACCACGAGGGGTCACCTTAGCTTGAGAAGCACTGTGACCCTCTAGCACTTATTTCTGCTGGGTTAACTGAAGTGAGACCTGGGTTGGGGAAGTTGTAAACATTCCTGACCTTTCATTAGAACCAAACCAATTTTCAGAAAAAGAGGGAAAAGAAAATATAGTATTTTTGTGGGAAATTTCTTCTCATTAAATTCACCCTGGGTCATTTAGTTCTTTATGCCTAAACAAGTTAATACACCTGTCAGTATTAATGAGGGCTCTAATTTTCAGCTAGTTTTAAATGAGGAAAGGGATGGATGACTGCGCTTGATGGATGATGAGCCCTAAAACATGCAGTGCGGCCAACAAACCAAAATTCTAATGTGTGCTATAAATAGCACTTTATAAACTTTCATATGTTTCTATTTCCAGCTTTAGATTAAAGTAACAAGTGCCCGTCTCTATTTTTTTCTGAACGTATAACTTAAGCCATATTTTCCAAAGTAAGAGAGTGAAATGTATAAAAGACTTGAGAAAGAAGCGTTCAAAGACTAAAGCAATCTTTCTATAGGAAAGAAAAACCTTCAAACCTTGACAAAGGAAAAAGGAGGGTGCAAACACAGAGAAGCTTCAGTGCATTTTGTCTGAGGTCTGGACTGGACAGTCTGGCCTGAAACCATAGCAGGACACACTAGGTCAGACAGCAGGGAGAGTTAGCATGACTGAAAGACAGTATTCTCTGTCTCTTCCTCTCTCTCCCCCTCCCCCTCTCTCCCCTCCTCCTTCCTTCTCTTTCTCTCTCTCTTTCTCCCTCAGATCAGTTTATAACATGTTTGTTTAAAAGCAGGAACTCTGATTTAAAAGAGGTGGGGTATGCCGGAACACTTTCCAAGACAACTTCAAGCACCTCAAGTATTTAAATACATGTTTTTTCCCTTTCCGGTATCAATTTCTTTTATATAAGAAAGGGATCCAACACTTTTTGATATTTTCCTTCCTGCTTAGAGCTTTCTTAGAGCTGTTTTTCCACATCAAGGAGACACTTTCAGAACTTGTGAAAATCACTTATATATAACATCAAATCCATCATCAAAAACTAGTCATACTGGTACACGTGTACTTTGGACAATGTGTTAGGAAAAGACGGGGGTGGCTGCAGAAAGTGCAGGTGGGGGCATGAATTTTCCTCGTAATTATGCTTAATGAATGAGTATTTAGGAAAGGTAAATCTAACTGTAAATATTTGCTTTCAAACCCACCAGCACCAGCCAGAGCCAAGACTAATGGACATCGAGTTAGCAGCAGACAGAAGTAAATGCCATTTAGGCCAGGACTTAGTAAAAGGGAACTGCCACAGAATCTCAGAAAAGAATGTGTGCAGTTTTGATATTTGGGTTACAAAACCAGTTGGCAAAGTTCTATCCAAATTTTAGGTTCTGAAATGCTATTATTTGTGTGTGTGTGTGGCGGGGGTGGGGGGTGGGGGGGCGGGGGGGGTGAGTGTGCCCATGTGCTTGCACAGGCATGAGCATATGTTGGGGGCCGGGTAGGGCCCAATGTATGTAAAGTGCCAGCTGAGACTGTTTATTACTCCTCTCTGGGCTATGGCTTTCCACCCCACAAACTCTCTCCACTAACACAGCATCTGTAGCAGCAGAAAGGTTTTATAGCCTCTCTTGACCTTTTTGTTGTTGATGTTGTTGGGGGTGGGGGGGGGGCAGCGACAGGGAAAGGGATTGTGGCTCAGCTGGAAGCAACCTCCAGGGTGGACCATGTCTCCCACCTCGAAGGCCCAGCGCTCTCTGCTCTGTCCCTCTGTGATGGACAAAGCACCCAGCTGCTGGAAATCAACATTTCACTATTTGACTATTTTAGGCCATTTTTCTTAGTATACTCTGTGTCCCCAGTTTCATTGCTAACATTATTATACTAGTAGTAGCAGTGTCAGTTTTTCTGTTTCTCGCCCAAGACTGTTAGGACTTGAATCTCTCTGGCCTTTGCAGTCTATACCATAATACCAATTTTCATATTTAAAATTTTCTGGCTATATTAGCAAAATTGAGATTGTTTTAGCTTCATGGATTGCCTAAGGATCAAATGTCACGTGTTTATTTCTTAATCTACAAATCCTTTAATTTATTTTAAAAAGCAGAGGTCATGACTATTGCAGAAAATGAGTAGCACACGGAGTCAGATAACCAGCCATCTGAAAAGTGGACTGATAGCCGACCATGCTGTCCTGATGGCAAAGAGGAAGTGTATCGGTTCCAGAATAATGACAATTGGGTTCAAAATGTGAGTTCTGTTCTGCAGCTTCACAGCCTGCTGGCCTAGCACGCCTATGTAAACTGGAGGCGAAAGTTAGAAATGCCGTTTATGGGATGGGCCTATGAAAGCCGCCACCGATAAAGAGCAGGAGGGGTGTTGTGCCAATGAAGCAGGAGCTGGGGTGTGGTGGGTATTCACTTCTTCATTTCACCTTTACCTCCACCTTAAGACAGATGTAAAAACAAGCCAAAAAAAAAAAAAAAAACAGAAAAAAATATTGACTTAAATTGCCTATTGAAAGTCTTTACAATAGCCAATACTTTCTAGTAAATAGCTTTTTCTCTAGAGCTGAAATACAATTGCATGGAAAGATCAGACTTTTTTTTTTGCCCATTATTAGGATCTTGTTTTTTTTTTCTTTATATACTGCATCCTTTCCCCTTCCAACCCACTCACCCCCACTTTTCCTTTCACTCTCCACAAAGCCCATTTTCTTACCCCCTTCCGGAAGTCTCTCTTGCTTTTTTAGGGTTCAATTTTCTCAAATTAGAGAAACTATATTTAATTTTCTAAGTCTGACTCGTTTCACTAAGCATAATGGCCTCAAGGTGCATCTATTTTCCTACACATGACTTGAATTGTCATTGTTTATGGCAGAGTAGTAGTCCATGGTGTATATATATATCACATCTTCCTTATCCGGTCATCTGTATTGGGGCATCCTGGGATCTTTCAAGATTTGGCTATTATAAATTTTGCTATTATAAACATAGGTATGATGACTTTAACTCTTTTGGGAGCCCTCCTACATTGCTGGTGGGACTGTAAACTGGTACAATCACTATGGAAAGCAGCATGGAGATCCCCCAAAAAACTGAAAATAGATACTCCATTTCACCCAGCTATACCTCTTCTGGGTATCTTCCCAAAAGAGTTCAAGTGTCATTTTTATTACTGTTACTATGTAATACAATTTGATATTTGGTAATATGATGCCTTCTGCTTTTGTTTTGTTGCTGAGGATTGTTTTGGTTATTTTGGTCCTCTGTGATTCTACATAAATTTTTAGATTTTTTTTCTACTTCTTCTGTGAAAAATGCTGTTGCTATCTTGATTGGGATTGCACTGAATCTGTATATTAGTCTAGGTAGTGTGGTCATTTTGACAATGTTGGTTCTGCATATCCAGGAGCAGGGGATATATTTCCATTTTCTAAAATTCTCTTTGATTTCTTTGTTCAGAGTACTATAGTTTTTAGTATAGAGGTCCTTCACTTCCTTAGATTGATCCCTAGATATTTACATTTCTTTGAGGTGACTGTGAATGGGATTGTTTTTCTAATCTCTTTTTCTGTGTTTTCATTGTTACTGTAAGGAAATGCTACAGATTTTTGTGTATTAATTTTATATCCTGTGACTTGGCTGAATTTGCTTATTAGGTTTAAATGTCTTCTGGTAGAGTTTTCAAGGCCCTCTGTGTAAAAGATCATGTCATGTACAAATAAGGATTGTCTTGATTTCTTCCTTTTTCTACACATGTTCCCTTTAATCCCTTTTCTTGCCTGATTACTCCAGCTAAGATTTCACACGCTATGTTAAATAGAAGTGGTGAGAGAGGACAACATTATCTAATTCCTGATTTGAGGGAAGATGTTTTGAGTTTTTCCCCCATTAAGGATGATGGTGGCTGTAGGATTGATACTCCCACTATTACCCAAATCATTCAGGAGGCTGGCATCCTTTCTCTCCTCTCTGCAACTGTCTCTTCCAAGACACTGTTTAAGAGTGACCCCCACCCTCCACCCCCACCCCAACCCTGACATGATCCATCTGAAGCTTCTTTTTTTCCAAACAGTTTAGGCTTGGGCTCTTAAAAACAAACAAACAAACAACTGGTTCCTGCCTACATTGCTGCTTATGGCTGCTGAGCGCTGCTTCTCCCATGCTGGTCTAGGCTCTGGAAGGCCTTTTCTTAGGGAAGCTTACAGCGAATACGTGCTTTGCACCAGCTGCAGGCTCCTTTCTGGAGGCTGGGGCTACCGGCTGCTGTCAATTTCCAGTTCTCCCAGATACGCTCTCTCCTAGGTCTGGGGTTCCCAGCGATGGGCTTTTCTTCATCTGCAGATGCTAGCAGCTCATATCTGTTTTCAGTCAGCTTGGGGTGTCTTTGTGGGCTACTGTTTTCATTTGCTTTTGGTGTGTGTTTGGGGTTTTTAACCTTCCCATGACCTTCTTTCAGTTGCTGGAACACTCTTCCCTCTCCCAGTTAAGTTGAGTAGGCATTTTAAAACTATAATCTCAATTTCTTGAGTCCACGAGGAGATGTTGCACAGCTCTCAGCTGCCATCTTGCCTGGAATTCCCTGATCAAGCCATTTTTATATAAAATCGAACAAGGCGGTTTCATTTCTGGAATCTTCTGCTCTGCTGTTTGCTTCAACCTCTAGAGGGCAGCATGCCCTCAAAGAAACACTGAGGTCCAATTAGAATACCCTGAAATGACCAGTTACCTTTGATCCCGTTGTTGCTTGTTGACCTTACAAAGGATCACTGAAAATCCCAGACACGCTGCCAGGAATTTGAGAGTGTTACCTGTAATTTCTGATGACCACCACACTGTTTTATTGTACCCCTCAAATAAACAGTGCCAAATACCCAGGAAGTGAAGGAACCTGGTGGAGACATATCACCTTGGCTGAAGGAACTCTGCTCAGGAAGAAGTAGATGGTTTCTCAGTCGGGGCTACTCATTTAAAAGTGATTTCTTGTCAAATTCCTCTTCCCTCCAGATTCTTCATACCTCGCTAGCACAAAGCAAGAGCTAGATAGGTTCCTCTTTCCACTCGCCAGCCTCCACTCCCTTCATTCCTAGCCCATCAAGCTTAGGGACGTTTTAAGATCTCCGATCATGACCTCCTGGTTGCTGTTCTTTGTTTCTAGGATTAACTTCTTCACTGCTTCAGGCACAATAAAGGCACAAACTCATCACACCCAAAGCACAGATCCTCTGGCGGTGCACCAAAGCCCACTGCACACATGCCTTCAGTCCTCAGATGTCTTGTCCCAGGCCCTCCCCTGGGCTCAGAGCACTGGGATCTTGCACCTGAGTCTCCGTTCTGCCTCCTCCTGCCCTCTCTTAGGAAGCCCTACTTACCCTTTAGGCTCACCTGCTAATCAGAGCCTCATGGTTCCAATATGCAAAACAAAGAAGAATGTCAAACATTTTCACCCACATTTCAGAGACCAATAGGGATTACCAGGCTCCTGGATATGAAAATCATCTTGAAGAAGTAACACAATTTCTTCTATTTGAAGAGACGTATCACTGAGGTCTTTCTACTAATTCTGGTCAATTCTTGGATTTTTGGTGACTCTTTTTTTTTTTTCCAAAAAGATACCTGGGTTTGGATGGAAAAAACAACTTTCATGTATGTATAGAATGTTGTCAAAACAGGACACTAGAGGATTTTTCGAATGAAAGATAGTCTTACCAATATTGAAAGGCAGTATCCATTAATCGAACATTATTTTCATAAGCAAATATGTTTGAAAAAATTAGCAAGTAAATGCATAAATAAATTACCTACATTGAAAGCTGTTACTGGCAGATCTGATAACATGTTTCCTCTAAACTAGTTTACATTTCTTTTGAAGTAAATTTCTGGCTGCCAGTGTTTATGTCACAGATGGTATCCTCACCTGCTTCATTAAGGCCTGTTTAGAATACAGTTCTGATGCAGGTTTTATTCCGTGTAAAGCCACCTAGAGATAATTTTAAATGATCATATCGACTAACAAACACGTAATCAAGAAGCTCTTAAAATTTTATTAAAATTCAGGTCTTTCACCATTAGCAAACCTGCTTCATTAACATATTAATAGATAATGTTTCTGCTCATAATTAGCGTGTATTTTCTTTGCATCATTGTAGTTGGAAGAATTCAGGTGGGGTTTGATAGAAAGTTTTTTATTTCTGCCAACAAAGCACCTAGGAAAACAACTAAAGCTCCTGACCACCATGTTCATTTCAGTCATCTGCTTCCTGCTCCCCATAATTTGCTGTATTTATTTTATTATTTATAGTTGACTTACTATGACTTATGGACATGATAAGCAACAGACTATGCAAATAGATGAGAATTTGCCCCCATCACTGAAGAACAAATGGTACCTGCTAGAGAAACTCCAGATACAAAACTATTTTCAACTAGAATTTGAAAAAAGCTGGAATAGGAAACTGGAAGTAATCTGATCTTTTTCTTTAACGTAACTAAGATTGATCTTTGTCTCAAGGAATAGTATATTCGAGAAAGGAGCAATTTAGGAAAGTGGTAGTCATTTTGTTTTGTTTTTTAGTGACCACAAGATTATATGGAAGTACTTGGAATAAAGTCACAGTGTCATTTTGAAGTATCCTTAGTAAATTGTTATACTAGCTGTAGCATATTAGCAATAAAGAATTAACTTTATTCCTTAAGATGACAATTCACTAAAACAGGAAATAATACTTATATTTAGATAGCAATTGTGTTTTAAAAAGTGTCCAGGTAGCCATTGCTGCTACCTATAACCATGTTGAGCTACACTCTTCTGCGCCTTTGAGTTCATCTTGACATGAGGTGTCATTATGTTCTAGGCATAATAGACCTTCTTACACAGGTCAAACATTAGTTGTTCTACTGAGGAGCGCCCACTATATTTGCACTTGAGTTTACAGTATCTTCGGTCTTAGAGAACTTTGTTTTATCCAGGAGCAAGTGCAGGTCCACAGAAGTTCCACAGTTCTCTCTAGGTCTTTCAGCTTGTCAAGGGCACAGGTGGGGATAAACTTCAGACCTATCACAGAAGGGTGGGGGGGGGGGCGTATGGAGAGTGTTTATCACATCTCTTTCTCACAAATTGCCAGCCCTGATTTTCTCAATAGGAGAAAAAAATGACATGATATTTATAGATTATCAGAACAAAGAAATATAATATGTTGTCTTGGGACAGAGTACGTTGAACATAGTCACAAGACATATTCTCAGCTGCCACCCAAGACACTTCATGGATAAAGGAAGGATTCAAACATGGTACTAGAGAGGTGCTGCCTCTTCGTCTTTGTGATCACGAACTATTATCCCTACTCTTACGAATCAAACTTACATCACTTAGTGCAACATGCCCACTAGAAATCTCTGCAGTGGTAAAAATATTAGTGGTCCTGATTCCCCAACTTAGGATCCAGGCAACTGAGGAACTAAATTTTAGTTTCAGTTAATTTTAACTAATATAAATTTAAATAGCCACATGACCCTGGTGGCTAGTGTATGCAACCTTGCAGATCTAGCTTTTCCCATGGAAGAGTTAGTTTCAGACAATATTAGTGAGCTAGAGACCTCTGGTGGAGGGGACTGTTACCTGCAAGACACAGAGCCCAACTTGTAAGTAAGGTGAGTGACATTTTTAAAATGCTTATAGTTTACAATTGTACATTTATTTTAGTGACACCACCACCATAGAATATGACATGAAATTTTTCTAGGTGGCAAGAAATGGAATAACAAAGAATTCAGGAACAAATTATGCTGATGAACATTCATTATGTTGGTATCAACTTTCTGTAAGCTTATTAACAGAACACAGGAAAGATAGTTTAAGCTGCTTTAACACATCGTGTTTCAGACCCATGGCAAAAGTGGTGGAAAAGCATAGGTTTCCAGGTGGATCAGGGAGCACCTTCAGGATGGGAGATGTTTTAGTTAGACTTCATCATTGATATTGGTTGGACTGGAATGTGCACTAAATTCAAGATGACAGCTGCTTAATCACCTGCCTAGAAAGGATACACCGATATTATTTTTACTTTTTGATGACCCATACCTGCCTCCACATAGTTGAAGTAACCTGGTGTTCTTAATTAGATTTAAAAGTTGAGTTATGGACCTTTTGTCTCTCTTAAATTAGTTCCTAAAATGAAGTTCACCGATATATTTGGTTCCTTTCTGATTCCATTACCTCCATATCGCCACTGTCCTCTCTAACTGTGAAAAGCTTATCAGTCAAACCACCCTCCTTGCACTTCAGTCCCCAGGAAGTGCAACTGCTTTTTTCCCTTCTCTGGCCCTCGCCACTTCTTGAATTCCATGTTTTCTCAAGTGCACCCTAAGACTCTATTCCATGACAGAAAATTCTCCAAGTACCTATGACAGAGATTGAAGCTGACCTCATACTCAGAGGATGATAGCTATCCTTATCGTGTGGGAATTTAAAATGTATATGTTACCACATGCATCGTTTATGACTTTTGAGTTTCTGACTTTGACAAGTTCTCCCTTAAAGTTATCCAAATAATCTTCCCAAATACCTGTGAATGATTTGGTTACATACACAGGAAATGAGCAAGTTAATATGCTAAATTAATACACTTGGTGAAGATTTTTAAAAAGAAAACAAAGCAATAAATTCAGCAACAAAACACTGAATTAGTTTAATATTACCTAATGTAAATTTAGCAGCTACATGTAGCTAGTGACTATTGTATTGGACAACACAGATTTAACTTATTTCATAAAAGAGTTAGATTCAGATAATGGCAGTAGAACAGTACACTTAAAATAATCAATGTATTTGGACAAAAACTATAGATAAAAATCATGGTGTTTTATTTGTAGGCATAAACATACCATAAATAAACAGAAAGGCATACTATGTCATGGATGAGAAGATCACACGATAAACAATGTCACTTTTTTCCCATTTAAAATACTCATCTAACCTACTGTGGTGTTACATCCGTAATCCCTTTCTGGGAAACAGAGATGATTAAGAGTTTGAGCCCCGCATGGTATCTTAGCAGCCTAGTGGATCCTGTCTCAAAAATTAACAGATGGAATAGAGCTGGGGATATAGCTCAGCACAAAGGCCTTGAGTTCTATTCTCAGTACAAAAATATATCTAACTCAATTCCACTTAAAGTCTCTTAACAAGGGTTTCTTAGAACTGAAATATATATTTTCTTGTAGAATGATAGATAAATCAAAATTCCTGGAAAATATCTTTAAAAGGAAAAAATTGTTCCTCAGTACTAATACCAATTACAAGAGTGTGGTGATCAAAACAATACAGAAAGCAAGGTGTGATGGTGCGTGACTGCCATCCCAGATGTTCTCACTTGGGAAGCTGAGACAGGAGATGGCAAGTTTGAGGCCAGCCTGGGCAATTTATCAAGGTCTTGTCTCAAAATAAAAGGGGATATGGATGTATCTCAGCAGTAGAGTGAGCCTGGATTCAATTACTAGTATTGAGGGAGGAAACACTCGACCCGATGTGATAGCAGCAAACAGCTGACATAGACAACTCAGGGGGAACTTCAGTGCTAGATCCAAGTCATGCAATAAATGCACCATTTCAGTTCATTGAAAAGAGTAGTTTAATAATCTTCACAAAAATGTCTTCTCATATAAAAGAAAACGAAGTTAGAGCTCTATCTCATCTTTTGTTAAAAAATTTGTCTAGAGTGATTTTTATTAATTTTTTATGTTACAGGAAACCCTAAATTCAGTTTTATTTTTCAATGTACAGTGTAAAGTGCACCAACTAAGAGAAGCCAGAGCTAAGGGAATCCTCTGCATAAAAGGTTATTGTAATAGTTGAAAATCCATATCTTCCCCCCAAAGTAACACAAGATACTGATAGTCGCATTTTGAGATGAAACATTAAACTATTATTTTAGATAACATTATTTGAGATAAAATAAGATCATAAACCTAGATTTAAAAAATATGCAATATCTATTATTTCAAATTTTCCAACACTCTCTTTTTAGCACTGAGCTTTGCACATTCCTCAGAAACCCTCTATCCTGGAGGGTGTGGTTCATGTCTGCCAAAAATCTTTTCTGTTACAACCTAAGGCAAACTCTATCAGTGGCAGGAAAAGAAGGGTGAAATCATTGGTCACATTTTTTGTTGGGTTTTTAATGTGAAAAATTACTTGCAGCTTGAAGAATTTCTGCTAGTTAACCACACACAGGAAGCACTGAAAATACTGAGTATGAGTCCTCATAGAGAGAATCTAGTATGCACATAAAATTGCCATCTTAAGTAATGAGGCTATGTAACAAGTGAAGATAGGCAATAAATGAGTGGTAATAATTTATAAATAACCACTCCTACTGAGTTTGGTCACGATTTTTCCTGTTGCTTTGCACATTCGCTGCGAAAGTGCCAGACTCTACCTAGCTGGGCGATAGACGAGTCTACGACAGTCTACACCAATTTTTGAAGTTCCAAACACTTGCTTTATAATTTTAAAGAAACAGAAAACACTGATTGACAACAAGAGGTTTTATTCCTGATTTGCCTTGACAATTTAAGGTAGAAAATGCTTTTATTGTGAGAAGACCCTTCATCTTAAAAAGTGATATTGAGCTGAATTATCTTGCTCAATGTTTCACTCTTTCCACTTGTCTGGAAATAAAAGGAGGAGAAGAGCATACTTATCTCAATGGATAAATAACCACGGCAAACAGTGTGGTGCTTCACGATACTTTTCTTTCTGAAACTGAACATATCTGGCCTCTGTTTTCGTATAGAGCAAATGAGACTGATAACTTGGTTATTAACAAAGCAAAATGTTTCACTTTGTGGGAAACGTGATCTCTGTCTCGACTGTTTAGTTCCGCTGAGCAGCAGCGGTCGCTGTGTTTCCACAACAACAAAATTTTTAATGATGGTAGATGGCAGAGTTTGGCTTGTGGATGATAGCTTGTCACTCCTCACTTGGGGAGTCATCAGTTGACTTCATGGAACTCGAGGTGAATTAAGGTCACTAACAAAAACCTTGAAGAGAATTTAAGAAGCTGAAAATTACAGTGGCAGAGGCTTATTCCTTTTTGGGTCAAACATAGTCTTGAATATTTAGAAATACTAATGTGGTAAGATATTGTGTATTTCCTAAAACTCTTGTAAGTTTAAGGAACGAAGCCCATGTAAGCCATTCATCACATTTTAGTTGACAGATAATTAGGGCAATAATATAATTTCTAATCCAGCTTTTTTCCATGTCACTTATACTATGGTGGAACCAGAGCTAAAATACTCAACATGGAGTAAAGAATGAAAAATGATCCCCTCTAAGACCAAAAAAATCTGGGTGATAGCTCTATCACAGTACAATGTTCTAAGAGTTTAGTTTCAAGTACAAATCCTTATGTACCAAGAGAAGCACATGTAGAGAGGCACCCTGAACTGTTAAGAAAATGTAGAGGTCAAGGTGAAAATGTAAAGTTCAAGGTGAAGAGTCTTATCTTCAACCTATTGAGATAGGCTGAAAGTTTATCATTAAGTTTCCACAGAAAGAAGCAAGATAACTTTTGCAGCACTCTGAAAAACTAAATATTAATATCAGAATTTTATAAGTTGGATTTAGGTTGAGTTCTCAAGACTTCATTATGAGTTATTATGCTCTTGAAATTAAATAAGTATGTTAAGTGATTTAAATAATATTTAGCATTTCAGATAAATATTATTTAATATATATTGTATATTCGATGGGGACTTCTCCTTTTTGTGTTTATTTGGTTTCTGAATTAAGAATTACGCAAACCTAAATGCATAATTTGATTCTATTAAGCCACAGAGAGCCAGTTGCTTTCATCACGAAGTAATATGAAGCATTTTCTCCCTATGCTATTATTCTAGGATGTTTGCGAAAAGAGAACAAATAGATGTCTAGGCAGGGTTGGGAGAACGTCCACACACTCAGTGCCTCTAGCAAACATTTCAAAAGGTCTTTGCTTAACCTTTTCCCTTATCTTTTAATTGCAAAAAAAGGAAAATGAAATAAAATGTGTCTTCAGAGTAGAGAAAGAATGTCCCTACCCATGCGATGCTGTCTTTCTGAACAATATTTGCCTTTCCACATGGTCGTGTCCACACATTGACTTACATCCCTTACATTTTGCCTTACAAATCCACCATCACGGCACCGTGACTTTCCAGCCTGACTCATGTAGCTATGTTCCTCCCTCCGGGCCAGTCATAGCTCCAAGACAGCAGCCCAGATCCCTGCAGGACAGAACCTGCACAGTGCAAATGCAAGTGACAGGTGCTTTGTTCAAAAATGAAAAGAGCACTGTCATCAAAGCCACTCCTTTCTCCAGTCTCTCACCTGTCACAGTGTTTTGATTAGATAGTAGATATAATTTATATAGTGTTAGATATAACTCAGTATAACCAACGCATTAGAAATTTAATGCTGTCCTTTGGCACAAGGTTATTCAGTAGAGAAGTTCAGGGTATCTTGGGCCTGGGGTCAGGGAAGGGGAGCCCCGTTAGCTTGCTGACCATCAGCTGCCAGTTTCCCCTTCTGCCAGCTGCGCTAGTTCCAGGTGAAGACAGAAAGGACAATCTCCATTTTCTGTGCCCCCAGCTCCAAATCAGGTGAATGGGTGATTCCGGAAAGACCGCATTCTCCATTGTTGGAACACACTGGGTATTGGAGTAGGGTATACAGGAGGACGGTGGGAGCAGGGCTCGTCCGCCAAACACACCGTGGATCTGCCAACTCTGGTTGCAGATTCCTAGCGTTTCCCATCTGAGACACAAAGAACAAAGTACCCAACACTGACCTTCCCTCCTAGCTCCCACGGATTGGCCACGTCAGGAGGAGACTGAGAGCCCTAGAATAAGTGGGGCGGCTGCGGGAGGTGGAAGTGCATGTAAGCAGAGGTCCCACCAGAAATCACTTTTAAAAATCCAATGTAAAATTGTTAAGAATTTCAAGAGAAGGTCATAGAGCATTCAGTGTCAAGTGGGGCTCTTCTGAGGGGTGGCCTCTGAGACTGGGCTGGTGACCAGCCCCTGAGGCCTGCACTGGCATGTGAGCCCAAGAGGTGACCCGCATACTAACTTTACATTATCTACAATAGCTCTAGAGAATAAGGCACTTTTAGGTAATTTTTACTCTGCCATCTCTCTCTCTCTCTCCCTCTCTCTCCTCAGTCTATACCCCACGCTGGTTCTGCACTCACTGGTATAGCCCAGGCTGGCTTTGGACTCAGGACAATCTTCCTGCCTCAGCCTCCTGAGTGCTGGGATTAGAGGCCTGTGCCACCATGCCCAGCTTTATGTCATCCTGGGGACTTGAACCCAGGGCCTTGCACTTCAAGGCAAGCATTTTAACTGCTGTGTCATTCCTCCAGCCCCTACTCTGGTTTTTGATTCCCTTGCCTGCTGCCTGCTTTTCTGAAAAAAAAGATGATTCATTCATGGCTTTAAAAACCACGAAAGTTGACAGTAAAGAATAGCTGTAGATTGCATAGACAGGTTGCAGGTAATCCTTGAATAGTTGAAGATTTTGGCAACAAATTTTATTCAAGACACACAAAGTCATAAGAAAATTTATGATTTTCAGAGTTGTGTTCATTCAGATAAAGACAACCATCTTTTATTTATTTATATTGATTGATTCATTGATTGATAGGGCTTTATTTTAAAGTCTGGGCTGGTGTTGAACTCACTATGAGCCCAGGCTGGCCTCATGGCAATCCTGCCTCAGCCTGCTGAGTGCTGGGATTAGGATTACAGCACCATGCCTGGCTTTTCAACTGTTTTTATAGTGCTACTGTTGCTGCTGAAAATGCCAGTACAAATGAATCAGCAGGTGAATTGCACCTGAACCATGCTATAGATGCTTAACGTATGCCCTTTACTATACACCTTTTGTGGTTTGGCTCTTGAATGTCTCCCTAAAAGCCTTATGTATTTGGAACCACGAGCTGTTCGGAAATGGGGCCTGGCTAGTAGGGACAAGTGCTTGGGGCTTGACCTAAAAGGATTGTGCCAACTTGTTGAGATTGGGGGTTGCCCAGGGCAGAGCTTTTACTTTTGTGTTCTTGACTTGTGCACCAGGAAGTGAGGAAGGCCACCCATCCGGGGTGTGGGGAGCCCTACTGGCAGCTTAAACTAAGTAAAGGTAGAAAGAAAAACATTGTTACGGCTTCTTCCTGAAAAGGTTTTGGCCTTACCTGAGTCTCCAGACACTGGCTTGCTCCCATTCTCCCGCTTCCCCTGGCTTCTGTTGGCAATGCCGTGAGCAGCTCTCTCCAGCCACATTGCCGGCTGCCCATGATTGGACTATGAGACCTTCTAAAACCACAGACTAAAACAAATATTATCTCCCTTAAATTGTGGATGACAGGTACTTTGTCCCAGCAATAAAAAAGGACTAAGACAATACTTTCATTATAGAATTTCTAAGCATTTTGTTCCTGTATTGTTGAATGAATTAATCCAAGCCCAGAATACATATGTCCATACAGAAAAAAGTAGATTGGTGGTTGATTAGGGTTGATGGTGGGGAATGGGAGACTGACTATCAAAAAACATGAAGTTTATTTTTGAGTTAATAGAAATTTTAAAAACTTGACATTAACATTATTGGATAATATGTTTACAATGAGTAAATCTGAGGTGTACAAATCATATCTCAAAGTAATTTAAAAATAAAGCTAAGAGTCACAACTCTCTATTGGACATATACATCTAATTCCAGCTGCTTCTCTTTATCCCTCTTCCAGTTTGCCACTTTCTTCTTTTTAATTTTTTTCTAGAGGAGTTTGTTAAGTCTTCTCTTGTAAGCTTATTTTAGTTTATTTCATTTTTTGTACTGGGGTGGAGCCTAGGGCCTTTCCTCTGAGCTACAACCCCACCCTATTTTTATTGTTGATTTTGAGGCAGTGTTTCTCTAAGTTGATAAGTTATTCAGGCTGGGCTCTAACTTGCAGTGTTCCTGCCCCAGCCTCCTGGAATGGTGGAATTATAGGCCTATACCATTCACCAGCTTATATTGTCATTTTAGAACTTAGAACATCCCAAATTTTTACTTAAAAAAAAGTCTTAAATGTCTGAAAGATACAACGCAAACAAAGTAGGAGACAATTAGTACGTATGAAGTTATGATTTGTTTTGTGAAATTTTCCTTACGCTTTAAATTGGTAATTTGCCTAATAAAACTTAAGTACGCCTATACAAATGAAAGGTTTCCTTAAGCTCTTATAAAAGTGCATTTGTATGAAAAAAAATCCGTGCAGGATTTCTTAGTTCGTGACATTATAACAGAACACCTGAGATTGAGTAATTTCTACGGAACAGAGATTTGTTTCTCATGGCTCTGGTCACTAGGTAGTTTAAACTCAGGGGACCACAACTGGCCCGGGACTTCACACCACATCAGCCAGTGGTAAAAAGCTGAAGGACCAGAAAGCACACTTAAGAGAGAAAGAGAGAAGGGAAGGAGACTGAGCTCCTCCTTTTATCAGAGACCCTCTAACCTCAATCCCATATAATGCCATTAATCCATTAGTGGGCCTGATCACCTCTTAAAGTTTCCACCTTTCAACACCGCTGCACTGGGAATGAAGTTGCCAGCACATGGAGCTTGGGGCACAAGTTTAAACCATAGCATAGGAATAGAGAAAACAGCTGGCCATGTAGGGCTTCTGTGGCCATTGGAGCCATTCATGCATCTCATGCATCGGCATGAATGAGGAGCAAGGGGTGGGCCTGGCTCGAAAGCATGACCTCTTATTACTTGCTATTCTGATCTGTTATTGGGCCTGGCTCTGAGGTTTCCACCCTCTGGGACAAGCTGCTATATGAACTATTACAAAATGTGTATTCATCTAAATTCTACAATGTTTTATATATATCTGTATATATATATATATACATATATATATGCAGCAACAAATATAATGTTAAGAAGACATAAAACCTCTAATTTAGGAAAGAATCCCAGAGAATTATTTGTGCAGACTAAATCCCAAAAGATAGGTGTGAAACAAAGCTTTCTTCTGGATAGGGTAGAATTGAGACAGGTGTTATCAATGATGGGAGGGAGGGAGGGAGGGAGAGGGTGTGTGTGTGTGTGTGTGTGTGTGTGTGTGTGTGTGTGTGTGTGTGTGTGTGTTCTACTCTACAGAGCCAAGTACTTTCCCACCAGAGTTTAAAATGTACTTTAGACCTTTAACTCATCACAAAAAACCATGTGACATTACCACTTATTTTAAACTGACCCCTGGAGTGCTGTGATTTGCTCATCTTTGATCAAAGGTCCTTTCCACGCAGGCTGACTTTATAAATTTTCCTGAACAGCATTAAATAGCATCCCATTTGCATTGACATGAATGGGGAGCAAGGGGCGGGCCTGGATTAGAAGCATGACCTCTTATTCGTTGCAATTCTGATACTTTATTTGTCAGCATGGATTCAATGGCAGGGAGACAAGGCTCATAGGAGATTATGTAGAACAACTCTGCTACACTTTACCCTGATGGCTTAAGAAAGGCTGTAAAGAATTGAAGGCCACTTACATACATAATTGTTGGTGGCATTTTGGCTCTGTAATTAAGTTCAAAATAAACTGCATACCACAATTTGTTAAATTTAAATGCTGTTACAAAAAATAAAAAGACCGGTGAATGAAATGGGCTTCTGAATTTAGGAATATGATGTGAAGAAAGATTGTCATTCATTCAAACTAGCAAGGGTTATGGCTATAAAAATAAACCCAGTAACGCTTGACTCTGCTGAATCTAGGATGTGACGCGAGGTCTCTAGAATCTGCACCACTGAACTGGATTACACAGAAAGGAACTGCAACAAACCCTCCAGTACAGAAAACTCAAAACTCTTAAGTTTAAAATAAGCAATATTTAGAGTTTGGCTTCAGTGTATTTTCCAAATTATTTAAGTCCTTTATGAATGGAACATGATAGGTTATTAAAACCTAGTAGGGTTTTTCTCAGTTCTTCAAAAGTAGCTGAGGAGCAAAAGAGAAGATTTATTCACATCAGCATCACAACTGGGATAAATCACAATGACTATGCATAAAAACAAAGACACCTCAGTCTTACTGAATATATTTTCTGGTTAAAAGGTATAAGAGTGCCCCTAGAAAGCTTTGAAAAGGTCTTTTAAGATGCTCACTGTCCATTGGGCTCAACAGACCTGGTGGGGCAAGTGAATGGGGAACTCCAGGACCAGACGTGCTTAACAGACCTAGACAGTGAGGCAGGGGTTACCAAGGGATTTCCCTCCAGTGTTGTTATAGGAAAAACTGCAAGCCCAGAATCCGGACATTCCATGTAGAAGGTGTATGGTAATACTCTATGTGGAAGAGCCTAGGGTGTAGAGGAGCTGGCGCGAATGGAGGTACAAAATGTTTGTTACTCCTGCTAGCTGAAGCGTCTTACTCTGAGCACCTACCGAGAGGAGCTGGACTCTAGCAGGCCTCTCTGGATTGGGGGGGGGGGGTAATGGAAGCCATATTTACTTACCTACATCACTATCTTGCATATGAATGTACTCTTCTTATAAGCTGTGAGGAATAAATAACAATACAGCCAGTATAGAACCACCCAGTCTAAGTTACTGGTCTGACTCATCTTTGAGCCCGAACCAAATTATGTGTGCACTGAGTATAGTGTTGTCAAGCTTTCCTGTGAAAACTAGGATGCCCAGAATCAAAATTATGGGTTTTCAGCTCTTTCTAAATTTGTATTTTGAAAACAAGCAAATATAGTTCTTCAGATTGTCACGAGAAGGATCCACTAATGAGAGCTCCTGCGTAAGACTTTAAAATTTTCCGATTTTATCTAAAAAATACCTGATGAATATTGACTTTATATTTTTGATACTAAAGTACCAATTCTGATTTTCCCAAAAGGAAATAAGTCTTTTAAAAAGCTTGCGATATGTCTTCTCATATCTGCTATATTTCTGTTACAAGCAAGTCAGCAAGTCTAGCCCACATGGGGGGGATTGTTGTACAAAGGAGTGGATGTCAAATGGCGGGGATCAACTGGGGGGCATTTTTCAGGCTTTCTCCCACAAGATCCGCTCACTAGTAATCAAAGAAACACAAATTTAAATGACAACTTTCTATTTAATATTTTATATTCAAAGACTTTTGAATATACCCAACACTTGCCAAGGTATCATGAAACACTTTGTTAGGAGAAAATAAACTGACACACATTTGGACTTGTAAAAATCTTTGAATTCTTTTAACCCAGTAACCTCACTTGTAAGAACCTACAATAAGAGATTTATTATAGAAAATAAGAAATAAAATAATAGTATGCCTTGCATGAACGTGACTATTGCAATATTACTTATAGTAGGAAAATTTGAGTAGTATAGTAAAATACTCAGAAATCATTAAATAAATAGAGGATCACCTACTTTATAAAATATATGATTGTTATTTTTAAGGTCATGGAATAAGGTAAAGTACTTATGATTAAATATAGAATGAAGACCAAATATATAAAACTATGCAAATTATACTATCAAATAAAATACATGTAATAAAAGACTAAGAAAATATTCCCAAATGCTATCAACAATTGAGTATAAATGATAGAATTATAAATGACTTTTATTTTCAGTTGACTTTTTAAAATTTTTTGTGAGGGACTGCAATCGTTAAAAATTAAAAAAATTAATTACATATTATTTCTTCAACATTATATATACTTGTTTGTGATTACAGGAAACCAAATTTATCAGAAAACTGTTGGAGTTCTTCTTGGCCCAATTATATTTTCTGTGAATTCAAGGTTTTCCAAATCCATTTCACTTAATTGCTTACCTTAAAAATAGTAGCATATAGCTATGTATGTTATATAGAGCTTCCATACTTTCAAAGAGTTTTATAGCTAGTCTTTGACTTTTTGTCTTCAATTTTATTGTGACTGTATTCCTTTATTTCTTCTTCCCATTGAAAAGGTAGAATATTTAAACTTGAAGAGTTGTTGGAAGAATAAGTGGAACTCCCGCATATTTCCGGTGGGAATGGGAGGTGGTATGGTCTCCTTGGAAAATAATTTAGCAATATGCTACAGTGTTGCACATAAATTTAACATATGATCCAGCATACAATTTCATGTCTAGAGATCTACCTAAGAGAAATGAACACTTCATGTTTACACAAGAATATGCATATGCGTGCTTATAACTGCTTTGTTTCCAATTATACGTAATTGAAACAGCTCAAATGTTCTTCGGCTGCTGAGTGCACAACCTATGGCCCTTCCACACTCCTCAGAAACAAAAAGCTTTGAACTCTGGATACCTGCAACCACGTTAACGAATCTCAAGCAAAGACAACCATACTCAAAAGGCTGTGTAATAGACGATTCTGTTAATATAACATTCTGGAAAACACAAAATAATAGTGACAAAAAACTGTTCTGTTGTTGCCCAAGGCTGGGGAGGAGGGAAGGGTTGACTAGGTAAGGGAATTTTTAGGATGACAGACTGTATTGTCTTGGTTCTGGTGTGGGCTAGGCTTTGTCAACATAATAATATGCACAACAAAGACTAGTCTCCCTGCACTTTACTACCTGTAAAAAGAAAAACTGATTTGGTTGGGGTTATATTTTAGCTACTATTCCCAACATACAGTAGTTCTGGATCCACATCTTTAGTTTAGATTTTTTTTCCCCAGTTATATTTTTGGTGAATCCAAGGTTTACCCAGTCCGTTTCACCTAAAGGTATTCCTTAAAAATAACACTATACATATGTTCATTGCTGTTTTTCATAAAACAAAACATCTCTTGTTAAATATTTTTCGGGCACCAGCAAAGAGGTTGACAAAGTTTTAGTAAATCGTTACTCTTACAAGATGGATCCTGAAAAACAACCACTTTAGTGAATTGAGAGTGGGTGGTGAGATTAGACCAGAACAGAAATTTCCATGGTGACATTTTCCTTTTAAGGATCTCCTGTGTTTTTAGAGATAGCAGTTCCCAAGTTGTGCAAGGTCAAAATTTTTCCTCTGGGGAAAAAAAAAAAGAAAGAAAACTAATATATTGAACTCCCCACAGGCGTGCTAGATGAAACCAAGAATAGAAGTTTTAAACACATGGTTTTACTTCATCCTCACAATGGCTTTTCAAATCAAGATATTATTATTATTCCCATTTTCCCAGTAAATAAGAGGCTGATCATGATTAAGTTATCTAACAAGAACAGTTCTGTTCTCAGCTGTAGTTCACCTTACCTGAATGTAGACAATTATTCAAAAATTTATTCCTCATGCCTTGAGGGCGAAGAGAGGAACCAAGTCTCACACCTCTGGGGGCTGAGAAGGCAAGCAGGGACTCTGCAGGCCAGGAAGACAGAGCAGAGAATCGCAACCTCAGGGAGTAACAAGGGTCAAGACAGCAACGTGAGCCACAAGGAAGATGCCTCCCTTCCTTGCCTTATACTTTGTGTTGAGCTTTCAGAGTTTGCTCAGCACAGAGGAGCCAGATCTTTGATTTATAAACCTGTTAACACCTAGGCCAGAGTCTTTAGAGCTCATTCCCTACAACCTTCATTTTTTTTTTTTTTCAATTTTTAATTCCTGGAGAAAATTAGGAGATAAACTGAAGATTTGTGACAGAAGCCAGATCTGCTTATGCTGACCTGTAATCCCAGTACTCTGGAAAGCTGAGGCAGTAGGATCATAATTTTGAGATCAATCTGGACAACTTAGCAACTTATAAAAATGAACTGCAGATGTAGCTCAGTGTGAAAGCCCTAGGTTCAATCTACAACACTGAAGGGAAAAAAAAGTTGTGGTAGACTCTCAAGGGTGGGGAACATCTGACTTGTGGGCTGGAATCATTTCGTCAATCTGGCCAACACAACCATCACATTAGGGTGAGTTCAGCTACTTAAATGTTTTACCTACTGCTGCAGGCTACTTCTTAAATTGATAACTGTGTATACATCTTGACCTTTTATGGTTCAATGAGGCCATGTGTCTAGTTTCTGCCTGTGAATTGTGAGCAGTAGTGAACACATTTCACTTTGGACCTAGGATTTATGGCTTCTGTCACGGACATGGGCAGGATTAGAGACGAGGTCTGCTCTGCCAGCCTGGATCCCTGGTGACGCAGAAGCACATACCCACATTCCCTGCAGCATGGGGGAACATGTTGTTTCCAGTCACAGAGACGTGAGAGTTGTTTATTACTACAGTGTAACCTGTTCTGAGCAGTAACAATGCCTTTTTGGTTTTGTTGACTGGTTTTGATGATTTGGCAGGATGAGATTCATAATTTCTTGTTAAACAAGGAATGTTCTCACTGAGCTAAATGACAATATGATATAAATTTTCTCAAAATAAAAATATAGTACTATGTTTGAGATGGTCTAAAATATTCTGCCCACAATTACCTTAATAAAACTCTGTAAAAGGTGGAAGATAATCACTTAATTCAAAACAATTAAGTGAATTAAATTTTTATGTCTCTATTACAGTGCTCCTTTAAAAATGTATGTTTGCAAATAAACACTTCACAATAGCGAAAACAGGTTTTTAAATTTTTGACATTATCACTTACATTTCACTTGTGTGATGAGTATGTGAAGAAAATACATTCGTGATAAAATATTCTTTAACTTTCAAAGTTTGCCACTGGATACATGTCTTACACTCTTTCATTGCGGTGATTCAATACCCGACATCTACGAATTTAGGGAAGGAAAGGTTTAATTTCGCTCGCAGTTTCAGAAGATCACAGTCCACTCAGGGGCAGCCAGCAGCAGTGAAAGTACGTGTCAGAGGCAGAGGTGGGCGCAGCTCCTCATGACATCACACACAGAAAGCTAAGTCAAGGCAAGTTGAGACTACTCCTCCAAGGAAGGCAGGAAGTAGCTTATCTATCCTTCCAGGACTCATCCCAGTGATCAGCCCCTCCTGGATCCAGGTGTGGATGGTGTGGTAACCCCCACTATACTGCATGCCTGTAATCCACCCCCACCAGACTAGGCCCCAATCTCCCAACAGCACATAGTCCATAGACAACCTATAGCATTCAAACACATGAGACTTTTGGGGGACATTCCATATCCAAGTCACAACAGATAGACAGACAGACAGGTAGAAAGATAATGCTCAAAATGTCTCTTGGCTGCACCAGATATAAATTATAAAAGCACATTTAGAGACTGTGGGTCAGCCGGACAGCTCATTGGCTGGTTTTGATCCATGCCACTGCCTCCAGCTGGGCTGAAAGAATAGGATGACCTCAAGTTATGTGGCAGGTAGTCGATTGTCAGTTGTGGGGATTTAGTGTTTTCCCCAGTGATCTTTCATTCTTCAGTACATTACCCTGGGGTGTCAACTCATCCCTTTCTACACCTGTGACTTAAAGATAATTTGTATCCTGACTAGGCAAGCTGAATTAATTGGAGAAGTAGTTGTTGAGAAAACTGAGGGGTTAGAACATAGTCTGAGTATTAAATGATACTAAAGAAGCATTTTTGTGTTCCACTAAGACTTATGGTTACATTTTTTAAAGAAAAAGAACAGAAGAAAGGCTTTATTTGTCAAGTTGTTTCCTGAAGAATTTTCAGGTAAAATTGTATTACACTCAGAATATGCTTTAAATCACTCTAGTCCAAAAAAAAGAACTGGGGAAAGACAGATTTTAAAGAAATAATTTACAAATATTTGTAATCATCTATATTGGGTAATGAGCAAATGGGGCTTATTACATTAATCTCTCTTTATATATTTTTTAAACATCCCACAATATAAAGTATGAAAATTATAAAAATAAACTAAATTGTGAGGCACTTAATACACATTTAATACATGCCATTTCACTGCTTAATTATGTCACTTCCCTCCTTTTCCATTTCTGCCTGTCTCTCAGTAATCTCCCTTTCCATCTCAGTCTGCTGTTTCATACTACCTCATGTCTTCAGAGAATAAATTTAACTTTTTTAATATAAAACAAATCAGATATGCTATTCTTACAGAAAATCTTTTTCAAAACATATTATCTTTGTCCACTTTGAAGATATCTCCTCTATTCTGCATGTCTAAGAATCTGTTCATACTTCCTATGTAGCATCCCTTTCTTTCTGAGTATTATCCAAGAAGAAGCAGGCCTGGGTTTCTTCAAAAACAACATAGCTATATTCTACTCAGCTCCCTTATTGTCCTCCAGGTTGTTGTTCAATTTTCCTTTTAGTCAGAAGCCTAATCAACATAGCTTTTAGTAATTCAGAATCCCAGGGAATCTGAGAAAGATGTTGAAATGCTAAAAAGTAAAAGCAGAAGAATGTCCACCTCTCTGTATCTCAGTATTAAAGAAGTATTTAGAAGCTAACCTTCTGTGTCAGATGCACAATACTCCACTCCTAGTTGGCCAGTTATTCATGTTAAATACAAGTGCTTTGCAAAGTCTCCTTGATGCGGCTGCCAGCTTCGTGGGTCTCAGGGGACTGCCTCTTGACCAGCTCCACTCCCAAAGGTTTCCCATGGCCACTTCTTTTAATAATCGCTGATTTGCACTGCAAAATGGACCCAAATGGGTCCCATGGAAACAAGACCTTCTGGGGAGGCTTTGTAATGTGACAACTGGCTACGTGGAATTTGATTCCCAGAATTCTCTTTCCTGTATGCTACTAGTTATAGTGTTCCATAAGAGACATTCTCATGTGAAATCTCAAGGCAAAAATGATGAAGCAGCAGCCATTTTAAATTTTTTAATAATGCTGACATTGCCAATTATCTCCTGGATTCCAGCAGTTCCAGCTATCCACAGCTTCTCCCTCAGCTTCTCCAACTTCTAGGCCAGAGGTGTGTTTATCTCCATGGCTAAGTTGCACCCGTCACTCATGGAAGATACCTATGCCTTCAAGATTGGAGTCCATCAGAACTGACATTGATTTCGGTCTATCCGTACGGGTTTCAAGTCATGCTTGATACATCCCTGCTTGTTCTTTCTCTCCTGAACATTACATCTCTCTTCCTTTTCCAACTACCTAGACTGTGAACTCAAAGCTCCCACACCATATGTGAAATTAACAGCCATACTGAGCCTTTAGACTATTTCTCAAAATCAAAGTCAAGCTCTATAATAAGTGTTCTCTCTCTCTCTCTCTGTGTGTGTGTATACACACATATATATTTTCAACAGATCTATCTTTATACATAACATCTTTCTATTTTTCTATCTATGTGTGCTTTCCCGTCATCTTGCTTCTCTGTAACTGGTTGTGGTCAATTAGTTGTAAACACTGTACTTGGACCACCCAGTCTTGCTTCTCGAAGGAACTCTTCATGGGATCTGTGATTCTCTTTGCTTCCTGCTATTTCATTTCAAAATTGGACAATATTGGTTGTTTTCTCACCAAGTCTCTGCAATTCTATGCTTACATTTTTTTCTCAATAGGAGGCCTTCACTTCAATGCTGAATGACTTCTTTCCATTGAATGTACACTATATTTAGCAGGAATTTCCTTGTTTTTTGGTAATATTATCTTTATCATTATTAGAAGTAATGATTGAGCCATAAAGGATTTAGGGCTTACATAACCATTTTCTCCAGCTGCTTGCTGAGACAAAAAAGAATCAACCCAAATCTAATTTTATCTCTCCCAAAGTTACACGAATATAACTCTATTAATTCTGGCTCTTGGTTAGAAAAGATTGCTCGGAAAAAAAAAATGGGGTCAGTGGTTTTACTTCCAGCCAAGACTAAGTAGTGCCAAGCATTTACATTCGCTATATGCAAGTAGAATACTACACAAAATACATGAAATGATTTTTCAGACATCAGATACAAACAGGACTGTGATTTCACTGAGAGGAGATGGAACAAGATGAGCTTTACGGCGCCTTCCCCTGAGTTTTTCTGATTCCCAAACATTCTGAACAAGTGAGATACGAAAGGGATGTCAAGCAATATAGGACATTCTTGTGAAGTTGAGAAGACAGAAAGCAAAGACTGAGGAGGATGAGGAGGCTGGAACGTGGGAGACAGCACGAGGGAAGAGGGAGCTTTGCCAAGAGAGAGCACCAGAAATATGCACAGTACGATTTTTTGGGTTGTTTGCTTGCTTGCTTTGAAACCGGGGTTTATTTGTTTGTTTGTTTGCTGTGGAACAGGGTCTCACTTTGTAGTTCAGGCTGGTCTTGAACTCTAAAGACCAGGCTGGCCTTGAACCCACAGCAATTTTTCTGTCTCAGCTTGCCTTGTGCTAGGATTTGTAATGTTCCTTTGAGGCTCTAAATAAGCATCACACGAATAGGTTGAGACTCTAGAAGGCCAGGCAATGAATGGAGATATTAGCTGAATATTTCTCAGAGTTTACACCGGGGTAGAGGGAGTTTGAGTTTTAGTAAGACAGAGTAAAGAATACTCGTTCATATTGTAGAGATCCCAGATACATCACATTTTAATAAAACTAAATTTGTCGTGGAATAAGGCTACCATATCTTTACTCTGAAAACCTAAATATAAGCCCTCAAAATGGTCAATGGTCACAAGAAACTTCTTTATTTCACAAATGCAACTTAATATTCCTTAAAGAAAGCAATAAAATATAGCTACTCAATAAAGTAACATTCTAATAAAAAATGACGAGAGAGTAGAAGATATAGCTGTATAGAAGAGCACATGCTTAGCAAGCACGATGAAGTCTTGGAATCAATACCTAGAAAAAAACAATAAATGAGTTGACGTGTAAAGATATGGAAAAAGGTAGCCCTGAAGCAGAAGAAACCTCACACACTAGAAAGAACACCAGAAATGACAGAGATGATCAGATTAGTAGCTGAGCTTTAAAACAGCTATGCTAAATATGTCCGAGGATTTAAAGAAAAATATAAATATAATGACAAAAAATGGGAGATGTGAAAACAACTAACAAAGGGAATTTCTAGATATAAAAATATAATTTCTGACATAACTTCACAAGATGAAATTAATGAGCAATTAGATGGGATAGGAGAAAATATCAGTAGGCATAAACACATGACAACAGTATTTACCCTAACTAGTGCACAGAGAAAACAGTGTTCAAATCTAAATGGTCTATAGAAGAGTTTCAAGTAGACTAGATGTCTGTCCCTGAGTTTAGCTTGTGATGTTATGATTAGAATGAATTACCAACTTGACTTCTGGACAACTTGTGGCCAAGTAGAAGTCCTGCTACTCATCCAAAAAGTTAAGATGCAGTTAAAAAAAAAAAATACCTGCTCGACTTAGCTTGGAGAGGGAGGAAATCTGACAAAATTGAAAGGAGACCCCAAAAAGGTTGGAGAACCTTCAGCCCTCAAAGCCACTCCAGGCTGCCTGGGAAGGGCCATGGACAGCAGGAAACAGCCAGCAGCTGGAGGCATGGGAATTAACAGCAGCTAGCAGCACCAGCCTCACCCAGCCTCCAGTAACAAGCCTGTTGGTAACGCAAACTGTAAATGCATTGCGAGCTCCCTACTGAAAAGGTCTCCTTGAAGCTCACCTGACCAACTCAGGAGACGCAGTTCTCAGTACCACGGTACTAGCAAATGATGTGGGCAGGCATCATTTTGAAAAAAGCCCAAATCTTAACTGTTTTGTCTGAAGGAAGCTACAAATAGTCCACATATCAAAGATTTGGGGAACACTCTTAACCAGTACCTAGGAAGGAACCAGCATAAGAGACAGTCACAGAGAGTGGAGAAAGGCCTCTGATCTCCTGGATGGCTCAGGCAGAGTGACAACAAGCAACAGAAGTGAAGAGCCCCCTGTTGGGGGACAGAAGCCAAGACAGGTGAGAGAGTTCTGTGGAAGGGGATGGGAGTGAACAAGAAATGCTGGGAGCTGTCGGGCTGTGAGGTTCCCCTTGTTGTCTACTCCCAGCACAAAACTCAGCGAACTTTTAGCTCCCCTCTCCACACACACCCTTATACATGTTCAGAGAAACATTTTGGCCAGACCATTTAAGTGAAGTCCCACATCAATAGAATCATGGGAAAATCAGGCAACTGGACATGTGCAGAAATGCATGACTTCCCAGAAGCTAATATTATGGGCTTTGAAATAGTGAAACAGGAAAGGAAGTCAAAAATAAGTCAAATCAATTCAAGTAAGATACACTTAAACACATGCAAGAAATAGGTTAAAAATGAATTTACAAAACAAATAATGGCCATAATGGATAAAAATTTATGGAGTTTACAGAGGATGCAAATAAAAGACTGGCTGTGGTAAACAAGGCACTGTAAGATGTAAAGGAACATATTGATAGAGAAATGGAAAACTCTGAAAACAAAGCTGAAAATCAGGATACAGAAACTCATTCAAAAACAAGGGAAGCCAACTCAAACATTGTTAAGACAGAGCATCAGACTTTGGAGTCAAAGTTGATGAATTAAATGTTGCTGTCAGAAATCGCTCCAAAAAAAATGAATAAAATAGATAAAATAGCTGCTGGATGACACAAAGAAAAACCTCATAATTACAGGTGTGAGAGAAAGAGAAGAACGCAGCACAAAATGTATAAATAATTTATTTACTGAAATCATGGCAGAAATTTTCCTGAATCTAGAAAAACAATATTCAGGTACAAAAGGCATATAGAACACAAAAAACTCTGAATTAGAAATGAAGCTTACTACATCACATCATAATCAAATTCTCAGAAAGAGAATTAACACAAAGAGAAAATACTAAAAGCAACAAGAGAAAAACAGACCTTATTCTATCAAGACAAGTCCATCTGAATAACTGCAGATTGCTCAATGCAAACCTTAAAGGCCAAGAGAGCCTGAAAAGAAATCTTTCAAGCTTTCAAATTAAGAAAGTGTTAACCCAAGTTGTTGTATCCAGCAAAATTATCCCTGAAAATTTAAAAGTCTACATCAGTTTATAAACTCTTTAATCTTCCAAGATCTGATAAATTGCAGGATAAAGTAGATCATTACCACAGAATCATCAGCTCAATGTTGGTGCTGTTTGAAAGCCCAACCATCAACCTCTTTCTCACTAAAAATGTAACCAAGAAGAGAATACCAAGCGCCTGTGCTCCTGGCGTGGGGCTTTAACCCTTGCATTCAAGCACACTGATGGTGATAAGACAAGGACCCATGAGCTTGGCTATGACATGTATGTGTATTCTCTGTTGGTGCATGCATCAGGATGATAAGGTCAAGGGTACAGTGCTGTGCTGAGTGTGTTTAGCTTCTGTTGGGTATTTTTCAGGCTTACAAAGTAGACAGTAGAGCAAGTAGAAATAGCTCTGTCGAGATGTTACTGTCTACAAGTGTTAAATTTTGTTCAGAAAGCCTAATAAATGAAGCCAGAGGCAATCGGATTAATTGTGCTGGTGAAGTGCTTACCATTAGTAAAGTGATTGGAACTGTTCTAACCGATCTATCGGTAAGAAATACTTTTATAGGTAAAAATCCTGATGATTGTGACAACAACAATTTCTACTATATAGAAATAATTCATAAATGGAAATTTCCCTTCTGCATTTCTAATGACCTAGTTACTACAGCATGTAAATGAATCTTTGCTTTAGGTTTTTGATCACTTGACATAGTCCCACAGGTCATGGAAGTGCTGTTTTCTTTTGAATCTGTTTCTTTTTTCAGTCTCTTTCTCAGATTGAATAATTTCAATTGATTTGTTTCAAGTTTTCTCTTTCTTTAACTATGTTCAGCTCATTTAGTGACTTTTTCATTTAGGATATTTTATCTCTGATCCCAAAACTTCCAAATTATTTTAAAAATATGCTTCGTCGGGGCTGGAGGAATGGCTCAGCGGTTAAAGTGCTTGAGCAAGCACTAAACCAAGCGCTAAGTACCCGAGTTTGATTCCCCAGCACCACATAAGCTGGGGGTGGTGGCACACGCCTGTAATCCCAGCACTCGGGAGGCTGAGACAGGAGGATTGCCTTGAGTCCGAGGCCAGCCTGGGCTCTGAAGTGAATTCAGGACCAGCCTGGACCATAGAGTGAGACCCTGTCTCAAAAAAAATATGCTTTGTCCACTGAAAATGTTCCCCATTTCTCAGTTATTGTTATAATTTTAATCTATCTTTCAATACACAAAGACAACCCTCTTCAATGCACTTTCCTAAACCTTGGTCACTTGGAGTTTTGTTTTTGTTCACTGCATTCTCTGTATCCTACATCATTATCTGTGTAGGAATTTTTATTTTATTTGGTTATCTTAGTGAATATATTTTAGGATGTCTGGATTCCTCTGTTCTAATATTTTCCTACCAAAATCTTTCAGATATTCTTTGAGCCCCTAACTCTACTCTCTGATATATATATAGCAAGTGAAAAACATTGGACCTCTTCACTTGTCTTCTGTCTGCCTTGTGTTGCGCGATGTGGGACGTGCCCTCAGTGAAATAGTTCTGTAGACCTGATTCTCATTCATTGAGTGGTTCCATTAAACTGGACTACCTTTAGTTTCTGTCTACTTTTGGTTTCTTTCTGGTACTTTCAAATAAGCATGTGTGTTTGCCTAGGGTCCATAAATGTGATCTGGGATAGGCATATCCTGGTATGTTATTTTCCATTACTGTAATCAGAACTCCCATTAGAGAACACACACGTTAAAAGGCTTTTAAGGTGATCCTTACGCACTCTACAGTTTGAGGCTCTGTCTCTCAGATAAATTTCGGTGCTTAGCTTTGTCTTTGTAGACGTCATCTTCCTCACTGCAAACAAAGAATTGAAGCTCTTCGGATGCATTAGCCACATTCGTCTAAAGCAGAGAGTGAAGGCTTGTAGACATGGGAGCTCTACTCTTCCCCACAATATGCTCCTTAGTATTACGTTTTCCCAGAGAGTCTGGGAACTGTTTGTAGAAAATCAGAGAGATATTTTGATCCAGAGGAAGTGATGCAGTGCAGTCCCATATTACTTAGATTTTAAGTGGAATACAGTAAAAATCCAATAATATGAAAATTACTCTAGGACAAAATCAGAAAATGGTGAAAAAGGTGTGTATAGTTTGATGGAGCAATCTTTACACACATTAAAGTCTGAGCACTACCGAGATTAGCAAAAGGAATCACAAAAGTTCTCTAAGTAGATAGTGAAATTATCTTGCCATCTGAATAGGTACAAAATTCCATGATGTGACTGACAGGCAAATATATAATTCCGTAAAGTTCTTGTTTAGTTAAGCAATGACTCCTCTTGTATTCTAGCACACACATTGGCAATTCGGCCTTGATCTACTGCTTACATAATATCCACCAATTTACTTAAACTTGCTGAGCTCCGGTTTCCTCATTGGTGGAAACTGAGAAAATACTACCTATGCCGTGTAATATGAATACTAAAATGTCTGGAATATTTCCCAAAAGGAAGTTCCTATGATTTTCTCTGTAGGTGTATTACCCTAACTTTGTTCTCCAAAAGCCTAGACAAATATATTGATTATGATGAGCTTGGAATTCAATCTATGTTTTCCTAACACTTTGTTAGTAGGGGGGTCAAAGCTTCTATAAACAACTTCAATTTCAGCATAAGATAATCTTTGAAAATCTTATACTGCAATCTCCTTCTTCAATCCCCCCCCCCAATGCCTTGTGGTGTATTTATAAGATATTATAGATAAAAATAAGCATTAAAATTGTAATTACATCCTGAAAAGATTTAAGATAGAAATTATATAGACTAATTTTTATATTCTCATATCAAAATACACTGGCTGCTACTCTGGAAGCAATCAGGGGAAGGTCCATCATTTTCATATATAGTGAAGATACAATAATGAAGAAACTTGTGTACCTGTTGGGCAGATGGGAGGAAGGGCCACAGAACAGTACTTACACAAGCTAACAAAAATAAACTTTTCATATCAGAGGCTGGAAAGAGTCATGGGCACTGGAAAAAGAAGTTAAATTCTCCCAGTGCTTTTTACTTTTGTGCTCTTCCAAGGACATGGTATAAACCAGAAGACAGTGAAACATCTTGAAAGTGTTGAAAGAAAAAAAAAATACCGTCAACCTAGAATTCTATACCTAATGAAAATATCTTTAAAAAAATAAAGACATTTTATGCATGAAAAAGCTGAAAGTATTCATCACCACCTGACCTACATTAAAAGAAATGTTTAAAAGACTTTTTCTTCTGACAGGAAGAAAATAATACCAGATGGAAATACAGATCAACACAAAAGAATGAAAGCAACAGAAATAGTAACTATGTGTGAAATATAAAAAGACTTTTTCCTTAGTATTAGAATCTCTTTAAAAGACAACTGACCATGTAAAATAAAGATGATAAACATTTATTATAGTATTCATAATACATTTGAAATTATACGTATGACAGCAATACAAAATGCAGAGAGGAAAGAGATGGATGTATGCAGTTATAAGGTTCGTATACTACATGACATAGTATAATATCATTGGAAAGTAGACTACCAGAAGCTAAATCTTACAGCAACTCCTGCAACAACACAGTATGAGCTATAGCTAAGTTACTTAAAAAACAGATATAGGAAATAATGGAAAATACCCAATTAACCCGAAGCAAAACCAAAAGAGAGAAAAAGAAGAACACAGGTAAAATTCCAAATAGAACACAAACAATAATATTGATAAGCATAATCACATCAAATGAAGCTATCTAAAATATCCGGATTATATGCAAGGATTACTCAATAGACAAAAACTAAAGGCAAGACCAAATTATTTGTTACTTATATTTTTAAAATACCCCACAATATCTATACAAACACAAGTAGCCTACATGTAAAAGGAGAAAAACAGACGTGTCATCCTAAAATGAATAAAAGAAATGCTGTATTAATGTCAAAAGGAGGATTCCTGATTATAGAATACTAGCAGTGATAAAAAACAAGATAATTTAATAATAATAAAGTGTTGAGGTGAAACTTACATAACAACCTTAAGTGTTTATAAATTGAATAACAGAGCCTTAAAAATAGATAAAGCAAAAGTCAATAGACCTATAAGAACAGTGAAATCCACAATTATCACTGAAGATTTCAATACCTCTCTTTCAGTAATTTATAGAACAAATTGACAGAATTACAATAAGTGCACCGAAGACATGAATAGCACTAGGAATCCAGTTGACCTAAGTGGCACTTACAGAATGCTTGGAAACTATTGAATATAAGTTACACAACCCACATCCGAGAAGACTTTAGAAGAAAATTAGAAAATATTTTAAATGAGACAACCTTAAAAAAGTATTGGATGCAGCTAAAGCAATGTTTAAGGGGAAATTCATAGCACAAGTTTCCTTCTTAGAAAAGAAGGTATCTAAAGTGAGCTGATTTATGACCTCCAAAAAGATATGTTCATATCCTAATCACCAGAACCTGTGAATGCTACTTTACAGTATTTGGAAAACAAATGCTTGCAAATATAATTGTTGTGGTTTGGATCTAGAGTATCACCCAAAAGCCTCATGTTTGAATGGATACTACGTTAAGTTGGGAGGAGCGGCCTGGCTAAAAGAAGCAGATGTCTGGGGCTTGACCTGGAGATTTGTCACAGCAGCCACAGGAAACCAGTGTAGTATCTAGTCTAATAAGTCAACTTCTGTGTCTCCAGTAAATACAGAAAGAAGAGCAAATGAATCACAGTGTTAGCAGAAATGATTAAAAGATGAGAAATAATAGATGAAATAATAATAATGAAAGCAGAATCATTAAAATAGAAAAGAGAAGAACAATGTAGAAAATTTATGAAACTCAAAGAAGTGAGAAGAATGATAAAATGGATTAACTTCTAGTCTGATTAGGAGAAAAAGGGAGAAAGGAAGAGAGGGAAGAAGGGAGGAAAGAGAAAGAGAAAGCACTGGTTAACAAGAGCAGCAATAGAAGAGCTGGGATAATATAACTACAGAAGCTAAGTAGATATTAAAAGGATGAAAAGAACTTATATAAATTATGTCAATAATTTCAACAACTTAAATGTCAGCAAATTCCTTGAAAGACACAAACCTCCAAAATTCACGTAGAAAGAAGTATATAATGTAATCATTCTTCAAGGAAAACTCCAACCCAGATACCTACTGATACATTCTGCCAAAATTTTTAAGAATGAATACAGATTGTTAACCAACTTCTAGAAAAAAATTGAAAGTCAGGGACAGTTTCTAACTTTTCTGTGAAGCCAGCATTACCCTAATACCCAAACCATATAAGTCTTTACAATAAAATCACAGCCCAATCTGCTTATAACCATGGATGCAAAACTTACACAAGTCTAGAAGACTGTATAAAATGATAAATATTAAAGAGTATGTGGAATTTATCGTGGAAGTGCAAGATTGGTTTAACAGCCAAAAAATCAGTCAGTAAGCTGGGCATGGTGGTATTCAGCTCTAACTCCAATAACTTGGGAAGCTCGGGCAGGAGAATCACAAGTTTGAGTGCAGCTTAAGCAACTTAATGAGACATTGTCTCAAAATAGAAGAGATTAGGGATACAACCCTATAGAAGAACGTACTTGGGTCTAATCCCCAATACTATGCACACACACCAAAAAAGGAATTTATTACATTAACAAAATAAAAAATCATATAGTCAACTCATAAAATTAAACTACAGCTAATATAATAATGACAAAACACTAAACGTTTTCTAAATCACACACATAATATTTCATCCAGAAGTCTCTCATCTAGGTATTTACCCAAAACCAATGAAAGCATAGGTTTCACATAAAAGCCTGACATAAATATTTATGGAAGCTTTATAGCCTTACACTGGAAATAATCCAGGTGTCCCTCCAAAGGTCAATGGATATTGGATAAACACATTTAGGTATAGTTGTACAACTGGATGCTACTCAGTGATTAAACAACACATATACGTATGCAACAACATTGGCACATCTTAACTAATTATACTAAGTGAAAAAAAAGCCAGACAAAAGAATCACGCTGATTCCACATATTGAGAATTCCGGAAAATAATAACTAATCTAGGGTGACTAAAAGGAGATCAGTGATTGCCTAGAGCTAGAGATGGATTTAAGATTTTTAAATGAGAGATATTCTTTATTTAGACAATTCAGTGATCAAGAGACATAGTATAAGCACACACATGTAATATGCAGGGGTATTTCACAGCTAAGGAAATGGGGGAGGGTTGGAGGCCATAAGTGAGGTGAAAGGTGATATGTTCATAGTGTCCAGAGAGGAGGTTGTGAAGGGATCAGAAGAAGGGAGGCAGGAGGAAATTTACTGGGACATAAGTTGGACTCTGTCCTGTGGATAGGATCGTGGACTGGACTGAGAAGAGCCTGACAGAGCTTATTGACAGTAGAAACAAGCTAAATGACAGGGTGATAACAGAGCCACAGATGGCCATGGTCTAGCTAGTGAAAGGACAGACAAACCTGCTCTGGTGTGGGACAGAAATGACTTTGTGGCCAGTTTCATGAGGCAGAGGAGAAAAGGTATCAGGCTGGAGAGCAGTTATGAGCTGAATTGTGTTCGTACGTTAAAGTCCTAAACTCCCAACATGACTGTTTTTGAAGAGAGGATCTTTTGGAGTTGTCTCAGCCCATTTGTGTTGATTTCATAGAATACCTGAGACTAGGCACTTTAAAAACAACAGAAATTTGTTTCTCACAGTTCCTGAGGGAATGAAGTCCAGTACCTAGGTGAGAGCATCTGGTGAGGGCATTTCTTTATTCTCCAGAAGAGAAGAATGCAGTGTCCCAAAGTGGGAGATAAATACAAGGTCACACTGGCAAAATGCCTCATGGAGTCTCTTTTATAAGGGCTTACTCGCATTAAACATGGAGGAGCCCTCATGACCTCATAGGCTCTTAAACGCCCCATCTTCTATTTCTATCATATCGCTGGCATCTAAATTTTTGTGGGACACTAAAGTAGCACAGGACAAGTAAGGTTAAATGAAATCGTAAGGGTGGAAACCTAATCTGATAGGATTTTGGTCTCATAAAATAAATCTCTCCTTCCTTACCATGTGAACACGTGTGGAGAAGGCAGCACCTATAAAAAGGAAGACAATTCTTGCCAGAAAAATGAATCCTGCTTGATCCTGATCTTACACTTTTCAGCTTCTGTACAAGAAACAGCAAATTTCCACCATGTAAGCCACCCCAGTCTGTGGTATCTTGCAATGAAAACCCAAGCTGACTGGTGCAGGAGTTTATTGAGGTGGTAGAGATTAGATGATGACTACCAAGTCATGCCACTCACATCAAAAACACAAGACAAGCTAGGTGATATTGTCCACACTCGTAATCTCGGGTTCTCAGGAGGTCCTGCGTCAGAATGGGGGCGGAGAGATCTGGGGATGTAGCCTACCAGATGACCTTGCCTCATGTGGGAGACCTTGGTTTCTATCCTTATCCCCACAAGAGAAAAAAAGAGAAGGAAGAGGAGGAGGAGGCAAGCACGGGCCCTGTCCATGAGTTCAGAATGGGATTTGTTGGGTTTGGAGAACATTCACATGATGAAACAAACTGGAAATGTGAATCAGATTCTGGAGAAAACGGATTTGGGAACCATCAGCAAAATGTGGCAGATGCAGAGTCGTGGGGGTAGATATGCAGAGTAGGACGGGAGTCCACGAGTGGATTCTGAGACCAGACATCAAGGGACAGAGGAGGAGAGCCATGGCAGGGTGGCGACTCGGGTCAAGAAGAGAATTCAGAGAAATAAAGACTAATAATACGTGCTTCAGGCTGTTGGGTATATCTCTAGCACCACGTTTAAATACGTTGAAGTGGTCCTTTAAAAATAAGGAATTTAGACTCTACCTGAAAAGAACACAGGTGTCTCAACTAGTAAATCATCCAATTAGAATGATTTGTCTTATTCATGTAGCATAGAAGTGCACGGAGATGCATCTGTTCTGCAAACATAGACTGAGTTCCTCCTGTATGTCAGACATTACATTACTGAAGGAGACATTTGTGCTCTGGAGGAACAGGAAGCCCCCGCCTTGCAGGTAAAAGAAGGGTAAGACCTAGTCAGGAGGATGAGAAGACTGATGTTCTGGCTAAGTGGAAAATAACAGAATGATTTAAGCATATGGAGTTGGGTGCAGAGACGAAGACGTTTCTATCTAGCCAAGGGCTCAACCAACGTGGGAGAGTTGGGATGGCGGAGCCAGCATGGGAATTAAGAGGGCTAGGAAGCACCTCCGCGAGAGTAGCGCCAATATGGTCTCGCTCCAATATTTTTCAAGGGCTGCGCCCTACTGCTTCACCACAAAGCAGAGCCCCATTTTCTGCCAAGCTAAAAGAGCTGCAGTTTTCTCCAGCTTTTAGAAACGGCAGGTATTGCAAGCTATTCCACAGTCCGCCAAGTTCTGTCCAGTTGTTCTCAGGCTTGGAGAGGATTTTGGGTGTCACTGCAGCTCCTCCTCCAGCCCTCATCTACACATAGACTCTACTAGCAGGTGCGGGCGTCTTGACGACCCGAAGTCATTGATAGCTTATATTGTAGTGCCATTGGTTCGGCCTACGGAAAGCCTGTCGTACGGCCGAGTGGATAATATGGCAGTTATTAGGATGAATGCTTGTGTGGTAGTCTGACCACTGTCTCAGAGAGCCTTCGCCAAGCTTTCGCTACTACTCTAAGGTTGCCATTCTCCTGATGGCCGGCAGAGGGAGCTACAAATCGCCTCGAGCTGCAGTCGTCAGACTCGAGTTCTGGGCTGAGAAGGCGAACGCAGCCTCCGTCCAGTCCCAGAACACCCTGAGGCCGAGAGAGTCTAGGGTCTGCTCTGAGGCCGCCAGAAACAATCACGGGCAAAATGTCGGAGCAGAGGGCCGGGAAGGGCAAGGAGCGAATGAAATCGCACCGCGGCGACTCCGTGGGAGACATGGCACGTGGCAACACTGAAGGCCGGGGCGCCCTCAGCACCGCGGTTTGAGGTGGGTGGCGGCCAGAAAGAGCTGCAAGAGTTTGGGCCATCTAGATCTAAGTGTGCCCCAGGAGGATGCTGGAAGATCTGCCATTCAGGTCTAGGGAGCTTTTACAAAACTTTCCCTAGAGGTGCACGCGCCCAGCACCCAGCGTGCCTGAATGCTGGGCCCCTCGAGATGGGGCCTTCCCGCAAGTCCCGATGTCAGGAAATGGTCCCGTCCAATCTTTCGTCTCCTTAGAGACCCTTGATTGACAGGAACGAACGACTGCTGAGAGAAGGAAGCCAGCTCTCCATGGAGCTAGGACTCGGCTTCGCACCTGTAGGGCCAGCCGGGGCTTCCAGGCGCCCACACCTGCCACCTGTCTGGTTCCTCCGTGTTCCATGCAGTGCTTCTAGCTCGGAGCTCCCACATCTCCTCTGTTAAGTACCCACTCCGCAAATCGGCTCTTGCCCCACGCCCCTTCCCACCAGAGGGCGTCCCTGGTGTAGGTGGACCGGATAAGGGGATAAGTAACTGTAGACATCTGGATTTAGGCTTCAGGTGAGTGATAGCAAAGCAGACGGATTTCTAGATCACACGTGTGGACGTCTAGGAGGACTTGACCCGCAGAAGACAGAAGAGGGGGTTCTCCCCCACCCCCACTAAGGCCTGCGTGGGGGACTCCCCTCTTGGCAGGAGTCTGGTCTTCACCGGGTTCCCTCACCTCTCTCCCCTCAGCAAGCAGTGCCACCTCGGATACCCCCATCCCTTCCGCCGCTCTGCCTCATCCCAGAGACCAAACTTGTTCTTTAAGGGAAGATCTTCCTCACAGTCCTGATGGGTCAAGGAGAGACGACAGAGAGCAGCCTAGAGATGCAAAGGCAGCCAGGCTGCACATCCCGGCACCTGTGCGCTGTCCCTGTAAAAGCAGACCTGGGACCTGGGAGACCTTTCAGGGAAGGGAAACTATTAAGTCACCGGTAAGTGCTTTCCTTGGATCTCAGGATTAGGAAGCAGTGCTCCTCCCGCTCCCCTCTCAGGGCTGGTTTCCTCCTGGTCTTCTGCTTCCTGGACAGGTTGCCTCCATGGCACCTGTAAGCCCAGCTCAGCTCATCGCGAAGCCTGCAGACCTGGCTGAAGGAGTCCCAAGGGAACATGGGAGCAGTTCAAGTGCACCTAAGAGGCTCCGAGGCTGGGATTCAGTTCTTACATCCCAAAACAGAATCAGAAAGAGCGATTCCCTCTTGCAAGTGACCCCCCAAAACATGACAAGTTCTCGGGCAGTTGATGTCATTCATCCTGAATCCTTTGAATCCCTAGTAAAACAATCCAAGAAGATACACAGACAAGGTGATCATCGGTGTTACAGCTTAGGAAACAGACGCTGAAGGGCTTTGCTTCCAAGCTTGAGTCAACTGGGGCCTTCAAGGATAGGTAAAACAAGGTCTGCCCTAGACAAGAAAAGCCAGGAAACCACTAGCTTACTCTAGACTTGACGAGAGTTGTGCAATTTGTGGTGGGAGCCCACAAGAGTCACACCACACCGCTGGAAGCAGCAGAGCCAGAGCTCAGACTCCAAGGCTTCTGATATCTACCCAAGTGCCAGGAGCAACGACAGACTAGTGAAGAATTCCATAAAACTTCATTACAGTCGTATCCGTCTCTGCTGAGTATTACAGTCATATTTGTCGCTGCAAATGTAGTGACTCAAGTCGTAACCAATACTGGAGTGATTTATTGTTAATCACAAAAGGAGGACGAGTCCTATCTAGGTTGACGAAGGCTGAATGTTCAGACCCAGCCCTGTGCCTGACACAGCTTGTGTGCCATAAATATTTGTTGGATGAATTATGAATTGTGATCAAACCTAGAGCAATGTGGTCAGGGAACACACTTAGAGTAGAGGCTGGCATGAAGGACCACGAAGGGAGTTACAAAAAAAGGTCTAGAGTTGTAGGGGATGTTATGACACATGTTCCTATCCCTAAATACCACTCTGTCAGAGCTACAGATCCCGACTCCGTCTTCCATGTGACCTTGCTATTCTTGTCTTTCAAAGTGACACTAGAGGAAAAGCAGCCTTTTCCCTTGGGCCATATACTGTAAGTGAAGGCTGATGGTGACGCTTCTCCTTTGGGTGCAGGGCCTGAGCCTGCACCCCTGCTGCTCCTCAGTTCTGGGCTCAGCCACAGCCAACCTAGCAGAGAGCACCTGAAACTGAGGCGGAGGCAAGGAAAATTCCAGGAGAAGCCAGAGCAGGGTTCTCCCCAGCTGGCTTCAGGTGGGGCCCAGTCTATCCACCAGGGAGCAAGTTAGTTTTGAGTTCAAGGAAGATGCCAGGGCCGTGAGGGGTGGACTCAATTCTAAAGCATAACCTGAAACCATGGAAAAATCACTGGTTGAGCCTGGTGCAGAGCCCAGGAGGTGATAGACAGGATGCTCTTCCTTGAAAAATAGGTCCTGGGTCAGGAGGCGGGGCTATCAAGGCCTTTGGTAGGTCAGGCTCTGATAAACACATACACATGCAGGTATCTGCTCTTTTCACCCAAAGGGCCTAAGCCTCTAGGGGCCAATTCTTGGCAGTGCACTTGGGAATGAGATAGGGTAGTGGGTGTGCATAATGGGGCAGAGCTAGGAGATGTGTCAGGACCCTGGGCCAAAGGGCGCCGAAAAGCCCTGGCTAGGTGTAGCCATGAGCTGGTGCTGACCTGTGCTCGGAGAAACTTGTCTACCCGCGGAGATGGAAGTACAGTCCTATTTTCAGAAAAACAAAAGCCAGAGAGCCCTTGCCCACTACTCTGGGAGCTCTAGATTGGAGTCAGCCACCCCGCCCACCACCTACTGTGTGTCCTGTGTTGGGGTGGTTCCGGGTAGGATGTCTGCTTGGGAGGGCTATGGACACTAGCTCTGGGAACTTGAGGCCAGGGAGCTGCCAGCCACATGTGCCTGGGACCTATGGGGAATGGGCTGGAAAACTGCTGAAGGACACAGGAAGGCTGAGGCTGTAGGACCCAGGGGCTGCTAACAATAAACCACACCTTCATTCGGGCCCGGAGCCCTAAAAACACAGAAGATATACTCATGAGAACAACTCCAGAAATCTCTAGTTCTGGTAAGGAACTTTAAAAAAAATTTTCAAAGCTCAGGTAGCACTTTGATGTGCCTGATCTTACTAGAATTTTACAAAAACCAGCGATGAATTAGAATCTCACACAAAAAAAAACCCAAGCAAAGTATTATTTCCGTTTCTACAGGGCATTAAGACTGTGAGATTGTAGGACATCCTACCCTGGCCACTTTTTACACTTACCAACTATAAGATAATGGGGGGGGGGGGGGGAAGACCAGTGCCTGGGAATCATCAGCTTCATAATGAGAACCCACTGGGACTGGAGCCCAGAGTCGCCTCCCCTCACTGTTCCCCAAACATCACAAAAGCACTGCAATTGGGGTCTCCGTTCTTCCAGAGAGCGCCCCCCATGGATAAAAAGGGCACACAGCCTGGCCTCATACCTGTCTTCAGCACTACAAGCTGCAGACACATCACCGCGGGCAAACGATTAGGCGGCCCCAAAGGTGCGGTGAGATCCTCACGGAAGGAGCAGGCCCACGTGGGGGGCTCGGGCGCCCTAAGCTTTCCCTCCCCGGGTAAGGTGGAAAAGTGGCCAGGGAAGGAGTGTTCTGTATGGAAGTTAGCTTTGCCTTTAGGGAGTCCAGGGCGCTCTCCAAGGAAAGGATTGAAATCTTTAAAAGCAAATAAATAGAACAACTTTCTCTGCCATAAATCGCTTTAATAAAAAAAAAAAAAGAGCCTCGACCGCTGAATTAAGTAGTTCGCTGCCTGTTCATTATCGGGAGCTCCCTCACTCCGAGGAGGGGGAAAGAAAAATGGGAAAACAAAAAACAAATTCCAGAAGCCCTCTCGACCGGCCCCCCGCCCCCAAGTGTCCGGGAGGCACCTGCCGGGCCAGGACGCGCCCAGCCCTCCCAGTCCCTCCGGCGCTGAAAAAGCGAAAAAAGCCATAGGCAAAGGAAACAAGAACAACCAGCAACGAAAATGTTGAAAACCCAAGCGGGCGAGAGCCGCGCAGTCCCCTCGCGGCACCCCTCGCCAGGCGCCCAAGGACCCTCAAGGCGCGGGGCTCACACTTGAAGCCTGGGAACGCGCCGACAGGAAACCTACTTCCTCCTAAGCAGTTTCTGGCTCGGCGGATGAGAGGCTCCCAATTGAAGCAGAGTGATCCTCGTCTACTAATATCCAGCGCGGCCACAAAGCGACTGGCCATTTACGCCGCCACTTTAAACAAAGATATTTGGTTATTCCTGGGGAAGCGAGTGCACTTTGCATGGCTCAGCTCCGGGCGGAGGCGTTCCTCACGCCCGCCTCCCGGCGCCCGGGCTGCCCGCTCCGGGCCCCCGCCCCCGCCCGGCCCGTGGGTCCCGCCGGGGTGCGCGCTCGGGTCCGAGGGGCGCCCGGCAGGCGGGCTCGTCCTCCCCGACGCGCGGAGGGCAGACAGCGGGGCTCTGGGCTCGGGGCCGGGACTGCGATGTGCTCGGAACGGCAGCCGCAGGCCCCGGCGGCCGGCAGGGGCCGGGGACGCCAGGTCTGTTGGCGACGGGACGACTTCAGGGACGTGCTCCCCTCGTGCGTGTCCCCCGCGTCCTCTGAGCCCGGGAGGAGACTGGTGTGCGTGCCGGGGTAGGGCTGGGGGTGGGGACACGAGCGCGGGGTGGGACGCGGGGGCCCGGCCCGCCAAGACGCCCTCAGTGGGGGTGGGGGGGATCCACCACAACCCCCGGTGGCGGCCGTTCCCCAGCTCTGCTCCCCTCCGCCCGCCGGGATCCTCGGGTGAGGGAGGGGGCGGGGAGCAGAGGAGCCCCTCTGACGGCGGCGGCGGAGGCAGACGGACCCACAGGCCGGCGGACCGCCAGCGCGGCCCCAGGGCTCGTCCCGGACTCTCCCCATGTGGCCCGGCGGCGGCGGCGGGAAGGCGCGGGGCTGGGAGGCCGCGGCGGGAGGGCGGAGCAGCCCCGGCAGGCTCAGGTGAACCCCCGACCCCGTCCCGCCCGCCCGCTCGCCCGGGGAACCCCGACCGCACTGGGGAGCGCTTCCACCCTGCGACTCCTCCAGCCGGTCGGCCAGCAGCTGTCACCTTCCGGGCTCCGCAGCCATCCCGCCCCTCCCGGCGCCCGCCCCTCCCGCGCGCCGCCCGCACCCCACAAAATACGGGGGTGGGGGTGTGCAGGGGAGGGGAAGAAATGCTTTGGGTCTCCTCTCTCTCCCTCTCTCTCTCTCCCTCTCTCTCTCGCTCGCTCGCTCTCTCGCTCTGATCTCGCAATCCTGGCGAGCGAAACTTCAAGGTGTTTACCTTGTCATCAGCATGTAAGCTAATTACGGCGGGCACGATGCGGGCTGCCATTGTCTCGCGCCCGGGCGCGTACGCCCCGCCTCTGGTGGCAGCCTAAAACCTGGCGCCGGCTAAAACAAACGGAGGCAGCCCCCGAGTCTCCACTCAAGCCAATTAAGGCGGACTCGGGCCACTCCGTTACGTGTACATCCAACAAGATCGGCGTTAAGGTAACACCAGAATATTTGGCAAAGGGAGAGGAAAAAAAAAAAAAAGCAGCAGCGAGGCTTCGCCTTCCCCCTCTCTCCCTTTTTTTTTTTTTTTCCTCCTCTTCCTTCCTCCTCCAGCCGCCGCCGAATCATGTCGATGAGTCCAAAGCACACGACGCCGTTCTCAGTGTCTGACATCTTGAGTCCCCTGGAGGAAAGCTACAAGAAAGTGGGCATGGAGGGCGGCGGCCTCGGGGCCCCGCTGGCGGCGTACCGGCAGGGCCAGGCGGCGCCGCCGGCCGCGGCCATGCAGCAGCACGCCGTGGGCCACCACGGCGCCGTCACCGCCGCCTACCACATGACGGCGGCGGGGGTGCCCCAGCTCTCGCACTCCGCCGTGGGGGGCTACTGCAACGGCAACCTGGGCAACGTGAGCGAGCTGCCGCCCTACCAGGACACCATGCGGAGCAGCGCCTCCGGCCCCGGCTGGTACGGCGCCAACCCGGACCCGCGCTTCCCGGCCAGTAAGTGAGGCCGCCCCGGCGGGGCCGCGCGGGCAGCGGGGCGGGCGGCCTGGCCGCGGCGCCGGGAGCTGGGTGCGGGCAGAGGAGAGGCGCTGGGCAGCGCCGGGGTCCTGCGGACAGGTGCGGGGCTCAGCGTCGCCGGGCGCCCCCGCCGCAGGTCCCGCTCCGCTCGGCGCGGAGGTGGCCCCAGGCGGGACCCGGCACCGGCGGGACGGGGAGAGGCGAGGCCGGCCAGGAGGGAGGCCGCCCCGCGGGGACGCTCGCTAGCCGGGTCGGGCCGGCGGGGCGCGGGGCTCCCGGGGACCTGCGGGTGCGCTTCGGGCTCGGGCTCTCGGAAGTGAGCGCCCTCCTCTCCTCAGTTTCCAAAATTGGGGTCTACCGTCGGACCCCGACCTCAGCCCGGCCTGAGCTCGGGTCGCCTGCAGCGGCCGGCCAAGCCCGGCAGAGCTAGGGCGGGACGAGATGGAGCAGCCTTTTCCCTGCGCGCTTTTCTTAAGTTTATGAAAGAGGGATCCGAGGCCCGGAGGCCTGGCCGGGGAGAAGCGGGGCGCCCTCCGGCGCACCCTCCGGCTGCCGCGCCCGGGCCGGCGCCCGCGGTTCCCGCCCGGGGCCTCCCGGGCCCGTCGCGCCGGCGGCCCCGGGGACGCGGGCGCCGTCGGGGCGGGCCGGGCAGGCCGAGGTTGGCCCGGCCCGGCCCAGGCCGACCCCTGCGTTTGTCGCTTACAGTCTCCCGCTTCATGGGCCCGGCGAGCGGCATGAACATGAGCGGCATGGGCGGCCTGGGCTCGCTGGGGGACGTGAGCAAGAACATGGCCCCGCTGCCGAGCGCGCCGCGCAGGAAGCGCCGGGTGCTCTTCTCGCAGGCGCAGGTGTACGAGCTGGAGCGGCGCTTCAAGCAGCAGAAGTACCTGTCGGCGCCGGAGCGCGAGCACCTGGCCAGCATGATCCACCTGACGCCCACGCAGGTCAAAATCTGGTTCCAGAACCACCGCTACAAAATGAAGCGCCAAGCCAAGGACAAGGCGGCGCAGCAGCAGCTGCAGCAGGACAGCGGCGGCGGCGGCGGCGGGGGCGGCGGGGGCACCGGATGCCCCCAGCAGCAGCAGGCTCAGCAGCAGTCGCCGCGCCGCGTGGCCGTGCCAGTCCTGGTGAAAGACGGCAAACCTTGCCAGGCGGGCGCCCCCGCGCCGGGCGCCGCCAGCCTCCAAGGCCACGCGCAGCAGCAGGCTCAGCAGCAGGCGCAAGCCGCCCAGGCGGCCGCAGCGGCGATCTCGGTGGGCAGCGGCGGCGCGGGCTTGGGCGCACACCCGGGCCACCAGCCGGGCAGCGCGGGCCAGTCTCCGGACCTGGCGCACCACGCCGCCAGCCCCGCGGCGCTGCAGGGCCAGGTCTCCAGCCTGTCTCACCTGAACTCCTCGGGCTCGGACTACGGCACCATGTCCTGCTCCACCTTGCTATACGGTCGGACCTGGTGAGAGGACTCGGGCCGGCCCTAGCCAGCGCGCTGCCTGCCCCACCACGTTCCCGCTGCCCGCCACGCAGACCGCCGGCCTCTTGCTGCTCCACGCGCTTTGACTTTTCTTAAGAACCTACCCTCGTTTAAAGCAAGGAAAACACACACAGGCCAAACTGCTGGACGTCTTTTTGTTTCCTTTCTAAAATTTGTGGATTTTTTTTAGAAAAAGAAAAAGAAAATAAAAACAGTCGAGCAAATTAAATACTTTACGGAGTCTTTAAACATAGAAGAACATAGAAAGAACAGCTTTGCGGGTGTTTTTTTGGTAATTCAAGTGGGTTTCCCACGCTGGGGCGGGGCACAGTTTGGAGAGGGCTCTGCACTGTCTTGACTCTGGACTCTAGAAAGATCTCAAACTTCACTCCCGTACTCTTCCAGCAAAGTGACTCGCTTGTAAATATCAGGATTTTTTTTTTTTTTTTAAAGAAAGGAGAACAGGAGCTGGGGAGAAGATTCTTGGATGTGACTCATTGGTCAATGACACAAAGGAAGTGCCCCATCCCAGGTGCCCTCTGGCCGCCCCCCCCCCCAAACCCCACCCCTGGAAAGTTGTTTTATGTTTGATGTGAACTTGTAGCTGTAAAATGCTGTCAAAAGTTGGACTAAATGCCTAGTTTTTAGTAACCTGTACATTTTGTTGTAAAAAGAAACCCACGACCCACCCCCAGCCCCTCACCGTTTTTTTATGGGCATTGACAAATCTGTGTATATTATTTGGCAGTTTGGTATTTGCCACGTCAGTCTTTTTCTGTTGTAACTTATGTAGATATTTGGCTTAAATATAGTTCCTAAGAAGCTTCTAATAAATTATACAAATTAAAAAGGTTCTTTTCTGATTAAAAACCTTTATGTTTGGTTTTTATTTTGGCTTTAAGTGGCTTTTGGCGGGGAGAGACTCATCTTTGTGCTCATGGGATCTGAATTGTTTGGAGTTGAGCTCAAAGGATCCTGAAACAGCTAAGGAGGCCAGTCTCAGGGTTCCTGTCCCACGGAAAGAGGAAATTTTCTCATTTAGGTTTGAGTGGAGCCAAATCTTAAGCAGTTCAGAGTCTCGGTGATAGAGAGGAGGTAGAGGTAGTAAGTGAGAGACCGAAGGACTCATCCTCAGAGCCAGACTTCAGAATCTTGGAAACAATCTACTGTGCACTTACACAGCTAAGGCAGCATTTTGCAACAGTGGGCCAGGACCACTTCAAGTTATACTAAATAAGCTAGCATTTCCAGTGAATGGATGAATCACTTCTGTAGACCTGAACACCAACCCTGTCATTTTTAATAAGGAGCACCCAAGCTCCTTCACAATTAGTTTGGTGCATGGCTGTTCTTAACATGTAAATTGTTGAGGGTTTTGTTTATAAAACAGCAAACGGCGTACAATCTCTCTCATGCCTCCCTAGCTGCTCTGGCCTAACTCTGTGTTGGACTCGGTGGCCATGAAGCCTGCCGCAGGACTTGGGGCTGGTGCTTCAGGGGCTTTCATCTCTGGGTTCCTAGAATCTCCACAGCAATGCATTTCCTCCGGATTCCAACTCTCCACCTTCTCCTGAACCCCAGGGGGAAAGAAACCATTTTTGCCTCCTTTCTCTTGGTCTCTGCTTTCCTGATCTTGACTCTCAGGTAATACGTGTTGCTGGAACTATTGAGGCTGCTGCGGGAGATGAAGGATGCTAGTGGTACTGGTGGAAAGAGTAGTTGTGGACAGAAAAAAATAGTTCTTTCGATGATGAGCTATTGTCCCTTCTCTGTCACCCCTGCTACACCTGCAGAGAAAAGGCAGCGCTGGGCTGCATGCAGATGCCCCTCCCAGCACTTTCCTCTTTGCTTGGAAGGTTATGGAGGCTTGTTTATATTTGGCGTGTTCACTCTGCATGCAAACTTTTAGCTTTTTCTCCCTCTCCTTTCCCCTTTCATTCTGTCTTCCGCTCCTTCCCCTGTACCAAAGACTGGCCAAACCCTTGGGCACTTAGAAGTCCTCTTCCTTGGCCGGAAGGAGCTCCTCTCTGGTGGTAACTTAGGACCAGAGGAAGCGGGGAGGAGTTTTCTTCCCCAGAATCCAAGTCTGGCTTCAGAGATGCAGTTTCCAATATCCGAAAGGGCCTTGAAACTTCTGAAAGGCTATTTGGTCTGGTCTAGTGGGTGTTCTGGTTGGGAAACGGAGAACAAAAAAACAGCGGAGTAAAGTTTGAACCTTTGTATTAGAATGGGCAGCCACATCCTGAAACCAGAAATGCGGAAGCCAAGATGCCTAGGTCAGGCTGGGGCTAGGTAGGACAGCAGGTGCACACCTGCTATTGGGCTCCAAGATCTGGACTCTGTGAGGTGGGAGCTTATCACAAAAAACCCACTTCCTGGCATAAGGATGGACACTAAGGGCCAGCCAGAGGTGGGCTGCAGCCATGGGGCTTCCGAGCCTGCGTACTAGCCAGGCCTGCCTCTGGAGACAGTTTCAGTGCGCTGTGGTCCTTTCAGCCTTATCACCCCCGAGCTGCATGGAGTTTCTACCCAACACATTTTTCCACCCTCCGGCTTAGTTTGAAGTCTGTTCACTTGTCCCGGGAAGAGGCGAATTCGGCCGGGTTTGAGGATGGGACTGAAACAAACAGGTCCGAGGCGGGCCGCTTCCGGCCAGCAATCCCTCAGGGTCCAGTCACTCCTGCTCCTGGCCAGGCGGACTTGTCGCAGCTGCGGAAAGCAGAACTAAACGCCTCTCTAGAGAAATACGTGCTGAATGGAGCACGAGGGTTGGCAATTTGGTGACTTGGTCCTCCGTGGCGTTGAGATCAGCGTTTGGGATGCTCTTGTCGCTGAGGTGCTGGCAGAGTGGAAAACTTCTTCCCCACGCTGGGTGGGGGCAGTTCGGAGACATTTTGCCCCCTCCTAAGGACCCCACCCAACTCTGGCCTCTGAGGACCCCGGAGTAAGGGAGATTTTGCAGAGAGCACCCCCCCCTTCCTCCTCTCCCCCACCCCACCCCCACACTGCCTTGTAAACAGGAGGACTTTCTTGAGAGCCCTGGAGAGCCGCTCTAGTGGCGTCCGGGCCTGAAACCCCAGGCTTGGCTTGTTTGATGTTCAGCATCCCAAAGCGGCTCCCCACCCCCGCGCCAGCCTGGGAACCCGCTGCGGGGCCTCGGGCTGGGCCGGGCTCCGGGAGGGAGGCGAGAACAGCCGGGCAGCGGTGCTCAGAGAAGGGGAAGAGGGGAAATCCCCATGCCACCGCCACGAACAGGGGCACAAGCCGGGGTCCTCAAGGGCAGGAGGCCAGTGGAGGAAGGGCATACCCCACTGCGGGGAAAGTGGCTCCAGATAGGCGCTGCCTGCGTGGGAAGGAATTTGGGACTTGCGAGTACAATCCAAGCCAAGCCAGGGTACCTAGTTCTGGGGGCCAGGGAGGTGAGCCCGTACCAACCCGAGGCCCATGTCTCCACTGCTTGCTGGAAGGGCTTGTCCGGGAGCCATCCACGGGATTTTTAGATGCTGCTGGGACCGGGCTAGAGATTTGCAGGGACAGGGCTCGAATCTGGCTTTCTAGTCGGGAGAACTGGAGAAGAATTCTCAGGCGTCAGAGGCCGTACACCCTCGGAGCGCGCCAGCTGGACCGTGTCCGAGCACATGCGAGGGGCTGTCTCCAGGCACAAGGGCAGAAAATGACGCGAGTCTCGACTCAGGCGATCCAGGATGAGAGGAAGTGGGAGCGAACTTGTAGGGACCAGGTAAGGTCAACGCTTTCTCTATTATGTCTTTATCTTAAAAGTGGGTCAATTTAAGATAAGGGGGAAAAATCCAGGATCTGCGTGAACTGTGCTGATAAAGACTGACCCCTTCCCTGAGTTAAAGCAAGCCAGGCAGACGTTCATTTTCTATAAACAAGAGGAGTTGTGAGAAGCTGCCTTGAATTCTGATCGCGTGTCTCCAGTCTCTCTAGCACAGCCCCCCACCCGCTCCCCAGAGTCCTCGCCCCTCAATTATTAGAGCGAGGAAGCAGAGTGGGGGGAGATTTTGTTAGGGAGGAACCCGGAGACCCTCTGGGAAATGAGAATCTGAGATGGAGTCATTTGTAGAGGGGTCCGCTGGCTCATCTGTTCCAAGTGCGGCTTTTAAAATGGAAGGAAGTGGCATGTATTAGGAGGGCCGAGGCAGGCAGGACGTTTGCCTGTCCGATCCCTGTTGGGCGATGGCAGCCGACGCCTTCCTCGCTGCCCATTCTGGCGGGTGTGTGACTCCTTGGGCAGTTGCGTTCCCAGGCTTCAGGCCGCCCTCCGTGGGGCCCAGTTTGAGAGCCTGCCTCACCTTGGAGCGTGGAAATTTTTCTGGTGTCTTTCGACTAACTTCTGGAATGGGTGACCTGTCTCTAGTCATACCGCGTGGCAGACTTGTCCACCCGAGTGCCTGGAGGAACTGGTATAGATCGGAGTAAAGTGTGTGCTTCACGGCAGGGGAGGCTGGCAGGGACCCTCACCCCCACCCTGCCTAGTTGTGTTTGGGGACTTTCCTTAATGAGTCTTCAAGGGAGGAAGAGCCGTCTGCGGGCTGAGCGCATCATCGTTCTGCCCTCTGAAGCCACAGCTGAAGTGGCGGGCTGCATTTCTCTCTGACAGTGACCTAATGCTCAACTCAGAGGTATCCTGGACCTCCGCCCCACTCATTTGATACTGTTTCTTTTATTTTTATTCTGCTTCCAAAACGTCTGTTGTCTTCGTTAATTATGAGTTGTGTCAAAGTTTTGGAAAGGAGAAGGTTTCACACCTGTTCCTGTTTTATTTCTTTTTGTTGTTTGAGGGAGACTGTAGTGGAATTGATCATTATATTACTTTGCCTGCAAGATAAATAAAACATAAACATAAATTTTGCAGGCAATAGGACATGGTAAAAGAACTCTTTACCAAGAGAACTCCTCCCTCCAACAAAATATTCACATCTGATATTTCTCATTTTGTATGTTGGTATAAACGGTTGCATACAAATGTTTATCTTTGTAGTGTATGTATGTATGAAAGTGCCTACACATACATCTCTTTTATAAATATGTGTATCTCATATATCTATTTTTAAAACATGCTACAAGAAACAATGCAAAATTGGATTTTTCAGGACGTGTTATAGTTGAATATATTTGTTACCTCAATTAAGAAGTCATATAGAGTTGAGTTTCCCTTTAAAAATAGTAAATAAGAAACTTTAGTTTGCCCACTTCAAGTTGGGATATTCACTTATTGTTATATGTTATATTCACATATTCTTATATGTTATACTCATATATGTTACATGAAACTCTGCAGGGCTAATTACATTTGGGGAGTTATTAAATTGATTCTTCAGGAATTTGAATTTCATACCTGAGACATGGCTGAAGATGAGACTTTTTATTTGTACTTTTTTAAGGTATTGGAGATCAAGCCCAGGGCCTTTACACTGAGCTATATCCCCAGCTCATTTTTTATTTCAACTGAGACTTTATGAAGCAACTTGCAACAAAAATTGTTATCCCTTGTCAAACTTAATATTATGCAGTAATAGACACCGTGCGTGTGAATACCCCTGCCCAGCTCTGAAGAAAAAACAAAGAAGGAAACGTTTCTACCCACTTGTAACAAATGCTCTCTGTACCGCAGCCTTAACATAGCAGCGGAAATCAGAAAAATTAAGTCTTTTCATCCATTTTGCATGTGTGGGACAATCTTGTCTGACCACTACATTAAAGCTATCAGTAACAGTAGGCTGTTGTTGGAGTGTTAAACATTGCATTCCTAGTGTTTTGGGGGATGTTGGTCATTTCATTTTTACAAAACCAGAGATATCAAACCATAAAATGTATCTTTGGCTGCCTTTCCCCTGTCCCTGTGCTCTGGAGCTGTTCCACAGGTGATCTCCACTTTGCCTCGTATTCTCTCTCCTGATATGGCTGTCAGTATGTGTCCAGAGCTCTAGGAAAACAAGGGTTTATTTGGCCTGCAAGCTACAGATTTACCTGATCTCCCAGCACACTTTGGTTGATACTTGTGCAGATATAAACCTGGGAATTACCGTAATGACATGAAGAGGATGAGAACAGGTTCCCTGAACTGGCTGTTTTCTCTACCCTAACTCAGGAGACCCAGACAATATTTAACGACTGAATATTCTGTGTGTAGAGCAAACTCTGCAAACTGGGTTCCTCACAGACGCTTCTTTAGAACCAAGTCTCTAAACCAACTTCTAGCAACAGGCTTTATTTTCCCCCCACCGAACAGCCACGCCTCAGAGGATTAAACCTCTCTCCCTGCCTAGCCACTCAAAGGTGCCTCCAAGTCTGCTGGCCTGGGTAGGAATAAAGGGGGGAGGGATTGGGCCAGGTCCTGGTGGCTTTTTCTTTCCCTCTGACTCTGCTGCAGGGGGAAGAAAATACAACCTCTAGTTTCACAAGTTTGTACAGAACACATGCCCCCATGTCTAGCCAGGTCAGACAGAAATCATAGACAGCTCATTGCTACCCGTGCGCATATTGTATTAACTGGAATACTGATCACTGTTCTTGGCAGCACTGCTCCCTAGCAGGCCAGCTGACTGGGTCCAGTAAGCCTCAGGAGAGATGCACACACCTCGGTACACAGCTACATAGCCCATTGGTTTGATACTGAAATCAAGTGGGGAAAACTTCTGGAGATATTTAACTAATAAGCTAATCCACTGATGGCCCATAATTTAACAATGGATGGAGAAAACTTTCAAGATCTGTGATACTACACAAGCACCCTGAGATGCTTTCTCTCAATTACAATAGCGCATCCACACAAAAGTAGTTGTTCAAAAATTTTCGCTGGCTAAAGACAACACAATTACGTGTGGCTGTTGCTTAAAGCTGGAGAATTGCGTATAGGTGGTACTAATCACTGGAAAGACAGTGGAAAGGACTGAGGACTTGGACGGAAATGGAGGAGAGAGAAAACGTGTGTGGTATGGAGTTCCTGTTGGAGGTCTGGTCGGGACAGCTGAGGTGCTGGTTACGGCTGGGGCTATAGTTGGGGTGCGGTAGGTGAATGTGTAATGTGTTCCTGTGGAATTTAAGGGGTAATGCTAGTAGAACAGACTAGTAGCACTTGGCTGTGAGGCGGTGTGTGTACCGCCTCTGAGCCCTGGACTAGTAACACAATGGCAGCGTAATTATCTGGCTGAAACACGCTCAAATGGCAAAAAGTTGGAAAATAGATCAACCTCGCTGAGGAGAGAGGGAGCTGGTTACAGAGGTCTGCAGCCATCATCCTTTTTTCAATACATTTTAAACAAGAGGATCTAGCGAGTGATTCTGATTCAATACACATAATCAGTTTGCAAGTCTTATTTCCATTTGAAAACAGGGCCATTTGCAGTCATAAGAGCCGGACACGCTGAAAGATACAGAGCGCATTCCGAGCAGATGATGGGTGACAGAATCTGGAGGCAAGCACTAAATATTTTCTTCTAGCCTCAGACCTCATGTGTTTTTAGTCCCAATGAATTTTATATAAATGGAATATTCCAGTTGAATATATAACTTAATTGCTTAGAAAATCAGGACTCCATGATCGGGAGGGGAAACGGCCTTTAAAGGAGACAGAGGAACGGTATTGATTGTGCTTCTCCTTGGCGATGCTTAACATCCACCTAATGAAGAACATGCTGGGGAAAAGATGTGGTGAAAATTTTGAATTTGTTTTTAATAGACTGGCCGCCAGAGGTGTCGCCCAGAGCTAAAGTTTGTGGGCGATATTCCTGCAGCTTTCACTGAATGTGGTGTTGGGTGGAACCCGCAGGAAGAGGGGTTGGTGGAGGGGACAGAGTCTGGAGGAAAGCCCAAGGGACAGCCCTACAGCTGCCCAGCTGCAACACTGAAGACCTGGGGACACTTCAAGGTCTGGCAGTTCCAAATTGGTTGTCAGGGCCTCAGCAAGAAGTGCGGGCACTTGAAATCGCGAGCTGTTTTATGGTCCCTCGTTGTGGAAACTGGTTTCTAGGACTAAGAGAAGCAGCTGCTCTTGTCCTCCCTCTTCCAGCCCACAGCCTCCCTGCCCGCTTCCAATCCTTTGCTTCTGTCCCCCCCCCACCCCCATCTTTTCTAGATCTCACCCCCCCCCCCTTCACCGGGGCCCAGCCCACAGCCTCGCTCTGGCCCTCACTCAGTCCCACATCACACAGCCACCCTGCCTCCCCCCAGCCTTTGACTGTCTGTCAGGTTTCCACCCGCGCAAGAACTTCTCAGGGGCGCCGCCTGCTGGAAACCACACCAACCTGTGGGGTGTCTGGTGTGCAAGAGCATAGGAGCTTCCTTAGAACGTGACCCCAGAACATGCAGTCTTTACTTCATTGGTCACGACAATGATGCAAACTCCAACCTGAAGGAGTCTTTCAAAAAGATTTCATGGCCAGATGCTTGAGCAAAAAGAAGAGTCAGGCCAGAACCACTGAACTACTGCTGTTTCTGTGATAAAGTATTGTTTTTCCATTTGGGTACTGGAGATTGAACCTAAGGCCTTCACAAAACCCCAAACTCCCCCCCTCCTTTTTTTTTTTTTTTAGAAAAAAAAGTGAGACAGGGTCTCACTAAGACTCTAAATTGTCTTGGCTGAGCCCAAACTTCTGATCCTCCTGCCTCAGCCTCATGGAGTGCCATTTTATTTCAAATAGGGATGATTTATTAACCCAAAGTTGTTGTCTCTTAGGCAAGTGCTGTGTTTTTAGACCAGCTTGCTAAGCAATTAGCCCCTGGGAAGATCTGAAGAGAAATCACAGACTGAGTATGTATGTGTTTGGAGGGAACCGTGTTGGATTCTGCACAGTTCTAAGCCTGGGTGGCTCAATTTTTAGCCAAACTTTCCCCAAACACCAGTATTCTCTCTAATAAGTGCCAAATACGAACCACAAAAATCTAAAGACATCCTTACATCTACCTCACCACTCCTCAAACCCTCTATTTTTTTCTCCTTAGAACCTATTGCAAGGATAAGAGAGAGTGGTCCAAAGGCACTGTCCACTCTGAGAGGAGGGATAGGACCAAGGTAAGGCCATCCACAGCAGAAAAACCACCAGACTCCCTGGGTCTGCAAACTGGGAGAGCAAAGTTGCTACAACTGGCAGAAGGCGAAGGGGGTAACACTAGAGCAGCAGGACACAGTCAGCTTGGGCAGGAGACAGGGCTCAAGGCGTGGCTGGTTGTGTGGAGGGTGGCACTCAGACAGCCAGAACAGGCTCTCAGGGCAGGAAGCTCCTACTATGCAACAAGTCCGTGTAGACCAAGGTGACAGCCTGACTCTTTCGTTTAGAAGACATGATTGATTTTTTGCTTAATCCCCCTCATTTTTCTGATTTAAGACACATCGGCTCAAGATTGTGAGCCCAAGTCTTCAGGTGAAATTCCAGGGAGACCTAAGAAGCCTCAGCGCATCTTCCTTACGGAGCCCCTTCCCTGCCTCCCAAGCAAACGTGTGACCCCCATTAGAACCCAAAGGTCACCCACAGAAGCATCTTAATTCTTGTATTTTTAGCCTAGCATAGTTAGTTGATCAAGGGCTTTTCATTTGTTTCCTCATTCTTCTCCTATTTCATTTCTTCATTTTGATGCCTGGGTTTTCCTCCCGTTCTTGTCTAATTCCAGCCTTGGAAGCTGCAGCCTGGCAGTCTCGTTTTGTGGGCAATTTGGTATCATTTTCCTAATGTCAGTCCTAAAAGGAAAAGCAGGTAAAGTGGATGGGCTAAGCTGTGAAGAGGGAAAAACGGAAGGTCCGTGTGGAGGCTGGCTGGGGAGTAAGGAAACCCGGGAATGGCCAAGGCCAGCCTATCAGCAGCGAGCCAGGAAAGCGGTGGACGGAGCAAGGAGACGCCTCGGCCTGGAGAAATTCAATTAAGGTCACTCCGTGTGGAGAAAGGAGTAAAGTCTCCACCTAGGTCTGGACAGGCAGAGTCAGATGAGGAGAACGCAGATGTGTCTATAACAACCTGTCTCTAAACCAAGGGGCAAAACTGGAAAACGCTGCCTTGCAGGCCTTCGAATAGGGACAGCCTGGCCAGAACAAATTAAGCTGTAATGGAGCCAAGGGACAGGAGTAGAGTTCACCTCCCGTGACCTACCCTACTGCTTCAGCCTGAATTCTGGGCTTTGCATTTTGAGGGGTCGCAAATTTGAAGGAACTTGAAATTCAAGGACTCAGTTAAAAGAAGAAAAAATATATATAGTAGCTTCTGGAAACTTCAGGAGAGACAGATAAAACTTTGGTTTGGCCAGAAGCCCCACCTTGCACCCTGCAGTCGGGAGAAGAGCCTTCGGGAAAGGGGCGCTTTCGCATTTTTCCTGACCCGGCCATAGGACAGCTCCCCCTTTAGTGGCAGCGAGGGCTGCCCGGAAGGCGGCGTCACGTGTGGGGCGTCCCGGCGGCTGGAGAACTTGGTGGGAAGGTTCCCCCGCGCCTAGGAACCGATCCCAGCCCTAAGCCGCCCCTCCAGAGCCCCGAGCAGCTCCCCAGAATGGAAGGCAGGCCCTCCGAGAGGGACTCCTGGCACACGACTGGACCCGGCCCTGTTTTTCGGCAGGTGCGCCTGGCCGCGCTCTGGCGGTTGGCGTCGCGGCCCCACGATTGCACGCTGGGAGAAGCCCGGGCTCGCGGGGCTGCCGAGGGCTGCGCTCCGCGACTAGAAGGGCCCCCCCACCTTCTCCTCCCAGCCCGCCGCGTGTGTGTGGGGGGGTGTCCTCGAGGAGCCTGCCCTCCCGAAGCCCTCTTTTTAAGGGTCTCACACAGACACACACACACTGTGACACACGTCAGCCGCACAGCAACCCTTTTAACACGGGCGGCACGACCCTGACTGCGCAGGTCCGGGCCTTGCGCGGTGGTGGCCGCCGAAGCGCACCCCGGAGACGCCCCCGGGCCGCGGGGCGAGGGCCCGTCCTCCCGCGGCTGGCACGGGGACGAGTGGCCGCGCGGACGTCATCCCCGAGCCCCCGCTCCTCCCTGGAGGCAGAGGAGCCACCGCATCCCGAGTCCCCGCCCGGGCTTTGCGCCCAGGCGCCCGGTCCGCCCGGCCCTCCCCCGCGGCTTTGGGGCCGCGCCGCGTCCCTCCTCCCCGACCCACGCGCTCGCCTGCCCTCCCCCGTTCATATTCTCCTATAATTTCCAAGGCAGAGATTTCCATCTCCGGGGCGAATTCGTTTCATCGCTCCTAAATTCAAAAAACGGAGTCTTCAAAAGTCTTCCTGGACGTGTTTGCTTTTTTCTAGCATTCAAATGAATGCGACGCCACGGATCGAATCCCCTGGCTCTTTTGGGGTTAGCTTCTCCCGATATTTCACACGGAAAACAAAACTGGGTCCCCTTATTTGCACTTGTCCTTAACCTTTGCAGCCACGGCTGTAGATGCGGCTCGGTCCATTCTCTAATAGATTTTAGCAGGGGCCGGTGACAGAGAACTGATTTCTTTTCTATTAGGATTTAGCACATCTTTGTTGAAGGCCTGCAGAATGACCAGGGATTAGATTTGCATCTCTTAGACGCCCTGTGTGGTCTTTGTGCAAAGCTTGTAACTGTTAAAAATGACTTGTTAGGAAGCGTGTGGGCTCTCATCGCTCTCCTTTTGACAGAATGATTGGGAGATTCAGATCGGCCCTGTAGGACTTAGCCCGCAGATGCCACCGGAACCCTGAGCAATTAGACCCTAATCTCACTGCAATCATATTTGAGTTAGGATTTGATGCACTTTGTTTACTTCAATTAAAACCGGCGGAATAATTTTTCCAGCTTTGAAAATGAAATCTCCGGGCGCAAGCCCTCAGGACTCCTTTACGAGCAGTTTGGGTAGAGACGGGGATTTCTCTTCTTGCGTGGTTTCCTCCCAGTCCTCCGGCTCGTCCCTCCCCAATTTAAATAACTCTTCTTTCGTCCCGGATGCTCGCCGAGGCCCGGAGCATCTTCGCAGGGGTCGAATTCGGGCTGAGATGACTCCCAGCTGGGAGGGCGGCCCCTCTCCCCAGCACCCGGCCACGTCCCCCACAGGGCGCGCGCGTCCGGCTTCCGCGCCGAGTTTTTCCACGCTCGTGCGCCCGGGCAGGTCCCTGCGTGGGCTCCGGACAGTGGGCGTCTCTCTGGCACTTGCCTTCTCTCGTCGGAGGCCCTGGCGCCAGCCCCAAGCCACCGCGACGGCCCGGCGGCGTGACCGGCCTGACCTCCTCCCGCGTCCCCCAGCTCCCTCCCAGCCGGCGGAGCTGCCCCCTGGGGATCCATCGTGGGTCCGCTTGGCCTTGGCTGTGGGCTGCGGTCCTGCTGCGCAGAACGGGCACCCAGGATGAACGAGAGCGCGTGTCCCTCTGAGCCAGTGCCCGCCCAGGGACACCTGGCCTCGAGCTTCCGGGAGCCGGAGATCCTTCCGTCCCTGAGCGCCGCGGACTGGCCGATTGCCCTCCAGCAGGCTCCCGAGGCCCCCGGCCTAAGCCTCTACAAGCTGCCTCCCTTCAGGAGCGCCCGGTGCCCAAATCTTCAAGGTCTCGGCCATTTAACCCCATTCGGTTCCCAGAAGTCCGCTGTATTTACTGTCAGACCGGTCACCTTACTTAGTATCACGCGACCTGTGCAGTTCTCCTGGCTTCGTTTATTAGGAACGACTCTGTCACTTTTATTGACCGAGCCGGGGCATCTCTTCGTGTGGGAGACCTGACAGTGACTTTGAGTTACCGTTTCTTCCATTTTGATTCGTGGTCCTTTATTTGCTCCTACTGAGTTAATTGGGTTCCCGAAATCGGGGCTTCATCTTTCTACTAAAGAGCCAGCCAACACAACACACAACATAAACAAGAGGCATTCTCTTGCCAGTGTCACTTAATTTTGCAAAATGCCGTTTTTTAAAGCCAAGCAGTCAACTTTTGCATAGTAAGAACTCCATTATGGTTACTTGCCTCAAAGAGGGTATTTGTAAATTTTCTTTGCATTTTATTTCGTTGGAAACAAGAGAGAACGCCGGCTGGCAACCGATCTGTATCTGAGTTTGTAACTAAAAAATTTTAAGTGGGAAGAAAGTCCTTCCCTGATCCCAAGTACTACATAAACGCGGAGCAATACTAATGTCAGTAATACTCTCTTCCAGTATTTTCTGCGGCTCGGGTACTTAAAATAGTCCCACATCTTTGAATGATTCTTATTGCTAGTTATTATGTATTTAATTAAGAATGTTTTAAAGAAACTACTGGGAGTTTCAGCCTTGCGCTTGGGTGAGGGAGGAGGAATATAGTGTGAGAAAGGTTGGAGGGGAGCAAGGCCATGGTAATCATCTTTCTGATCTACTCAGAGAAGTCTAGATCTACTGATTGAAGATCTCTGCTTTAAACCGATTCTGTGTGCAGTGCTGTGCAGTTTTTTTAATTTGTGAATAGGAACTGTATCAAAACCCTAGTGTGACCATGACAATTGGGTAATCACACACAAGGCATCTTTGCTAATGGAGAGATTCTGTAAATATGTTTCTAGTGAATACACAGATAACAGTCACAGTGGAAGGGTCAGGTGCCACAAATCATAGATTACTCTGCCAAGGGTTGCCAGCCGCCTGAGGCTTGGAAGGACATTAACTGCCTTTGCATTCTCAGAATACTCTCCTCAGTTCGTGATTTCACTTACTTGACCCTACTTCTGTTATTAAAAAGCTGGCAGGCACAATCAAGGGCAAGCAGGTTGGCTACCTACCCTCTGGCAGCTCTCCAATATTCTCATTTAGCTGCCAGGAGACACGGAGACATGCGGAGGAGTGAATCACTCATGTAGTTCTGCAGCAGCATCTAGAAGGTACCAGGAAAACTTTGGTGGCAGAGGGCAGATCCTCCCACCAGCCTCGTTTCTACATTTCCCACCCGTGTAGGAACTAAATCACTGGGGGTTCACCCTGAAAGGGCAGGGAAGGAAAGGATCAGAAGGGACTAGGGAGAGGCGTTCTCAGGATTCATATTACTATGGGGGTGGGGGTGGGAGAGATCAGGAAATGCCCATTATCATGTTGACCCAGGGAGGAGGATCACTTCTTGCCACCAAAGCAAACTCTTAGCTTTTAACATCTGTTTTAATAGATAAATTGTTTCTAAACCCATTAGATTTAGGCTCTCAACTTTCAGAGAAATGTGAAACTGTGGTTATGTAAAAATACCTTATTCCTACTTCAAACCGATACAATTAGGTACTTGCCACACAGGAGAGTTGTAAAAACAAAATATCTCTCTTTCAAATATCAGTGTTGAAATCTAGGAGTGGTATATGAAAAAATCCTAGGGGTAAAGTAAGACTCCTGAGGCCACTACGTTGGACGGATATGTCCCTTTCTTGTACTCCTATGTTGGAGGTGGTTTTGAGATCTGAAATGAATGTCATCCCTGAAGGTGGAGCCATTACTTTCACTAGTAGGTACCATGAAAGGATATGGATTTCATCAATTAACTTTTCTCAAGGTGTCTTGTTTGCTTGAGAGGCCATATAGCTTTTTTTTTCAAGAGAAAAGTACACCTTATTGAAGTGTGAGTGTTCTGGAAGGCCGACACAATGTATTTTTGAAGAATATAATATTTTCTAATATTCCAAGGAGCCTCTAGATGTGAGATATAAAAAAACTAATTCAATTTTCTCCAAAATTATATTATCACATCAATATGTTCTTAAAGAATAGAGACAGGCATTAGTCATATCCATTATCAAGGGGAAAAATATTTTAAAACCAGATGACAGATTTGTGCCTCTCTAATTTAAACAATACTGAATGGTGAACAATCTTCCAAGATCATTTGAACAGAAATGAGAAAGGATATCTGTAAGAGTGGATTAAAAAATATCTTATTGTATAAATATGCCCACCCCCCCATTTCATTAACTTATAATGCAAATCATTGCTTGCTCTTGCTATCAAGAGACATTTTTAATGTAATGGATTCATTCAGAGCCTTGAGAAAACTAAAGCCTATGTCCTTTTTACAAGTTTGACAAGAACTTTCAAATGGCCTCATCCAAGTTGAAGACATTAATATACATTTTCTTGATTAATAGGTTGTAAAGATGAAATGTATGCTGTTGAAAATTTTTCATATTGACTAATACTCCTGGCCAGGGAAGTGTTTCCTCCAGGAGAACAGAGAACAAGTTGATGGAAGAAAATTCCATGTCAATGTGATTTGATAGGTAGTTACATTTCATTTTCTCAAATTTAGAGATCTAAATAGCTAGCGTCTTTGTCTCTTCCCTCGGAGTGTATCTATTGTTAGTACCTTATGTAGTGCCTGGCACATAATAGTTGCTCAATAAATACTTTCTGATTAAACTTATGAAGCACACTATTTTCCTTATTGTAATCCTTTCTGATACACAAAATATGAAGATAAACTACTATTATCATTTACACTTTTAAAATTCTAGGTGAGTTTGGTTTAAAAGAAAAAAGTGGCCTCCTTCCTTGCTAGTCATCAAGAAAGGTCTCTTTTATTTCTTTGTCTATTCAGATTAAAACAATGAGGTGATGTAATATTTAGAGCAAAGAAAATCCCAGATTCTTAAGAATCAGTAACTTAGAAGAACCTTAGAGCTGATCTCTTATTACATTTCAAATTTAAACTTTCTTTAATAATCCTATCATTCAAGACTTCTACCTTCCTAAAGGGTGGCCATCTTCTGCAGTGATGAGGGGACTTTAAGATCAGCACTCCTATTATTATTTAAGGTGTAGAGGTGGGAACTGACCAGTATATCTCACCAACCCCAAAAGAATATAAAAGGTACTTCCACATAAGACTACTCTGTGGAAAATGACCCAACAACCACAGTGAATCTATCACACATGAGCAAGGTCTAATATCATCGGGTTTCTAAATTTTATCCCTTAGTGAGTAGTTCTCCTAGTTGAGTAGGAGCTGTAGCCACAGGGCGCAGTGGAGCCAATGAAGTGGAGTCAAGGTTTGGATTCATACTAGAAGTGATTTTTAGGCTTGGGGTACTTTGTGCCTTGCAGCTATTAGTATATTTCTTCAGTGATCTTGAGGCCTGCTTCTAGAACATACTAGAAATTTTTTTTTCAACCTGGAGTGTGAATTCTTTTATCAATGAAGATGAGGCATGACTTCAAGTGAGAACTTAGAAGACTTTTGCATTTGGGCAAGGTTTGCTCAGCAAGATGGAGAACTCTGGAGGGAATCCATGGCAACAGAACAGCAGACAAGCTAAACCTTAAATCTAGATTTTATTTATTTAAAGTTGGAAATTCTCCATTAAAGTATCTGATATGAGCACATTGATAGTATCTCATGTTTATATCCAAATACGTATTTCTAGTCTTCATGGATTGCAGGTAATTTTTTTTTAACTTGAATCCTGATTTTTTAAAAAAAGGAGCCAAAAAGGCAGTGCTTTTTCACCAACATCTGAATAGACTGTGGCTGATTGTTTAGCGATAATTTACTCCTTCATTTATATGAACGTAGAAGTTTCATACGTAGAAGTTGCATTTCAACACCAACTTTGGTATCAAAACCCGCTCACTATTATGAGATTAAAATTGTACTTAGAAAGTGTGATTGACAGAATGAAAAAAACAGGTTGTCGCAAATATCCTGTTGAAATGTGCATCTACTTTAAATATTATTGAGGAGAAATAGAGGATCTCACTCCACGATGTAGATTTTGTGGTAAGAAAAAATATGGTGGCATATTTATTGATTCATCTATTCAATCAGCAAACATTCGGTGAGTGCTTACCCTAGGCAAAGTCCACAGCATCCATAAAAAGATAGGTCCCTGAAGGACAATATGTATGGGAAGATAGATGTGCGAATAGACAATTGCTGTTCCATGTGATGTGTGGAGCAACGTGAAGTCTGTGCAAGATGCAGTGGGATCTAGAGGAAAACATGGCACAGGACAAAAAGTAATGGAAGCTCACTCTTGAAGGAGGATCAGGGTTTTTATTTGGCCTTCTAGGTAGAGGAAGCAACATGGACAACGACCCCAAGGCAACAGCGAAGCTTCTCGTGTTCAGGGAATCATACCCAGGTGACACTGGCAGAACATAAAGTGTGAAGGACACGTTGGAAGTAACAGGAAATCTATGGTACATCTGGACAGCTGAAGGCCCCAAGTGGTACACTAAGAAGTGCAAATTTTATCTTATGTACCATCAAAAACATTCGGAGAGAATCAAACCAGCATTTTAGAAAGGCTTTGCTGTTAGCAGAATAGCAAGGGGATTGGAAGTGGGGGCAAAGTGATCCCACTGTGTCTCTAAGCTGGCTGCCTTCACCTGCCTGCTTGGGTTGAGAGTGCTAAAGAGAAATACTTTTATTAAATAGTTACAAATCTTCAGAACCTAGCAGGAGAGAGGGCAAGATAGTTCCCAGAGAAGTATCTTTTTAAGGAAAATGACTGGGTGGAGTAATGTCGAGTCTGTGCAAGATGGCTCGTTACTTTCATACATCCTATGCTTCTTTTCTACATAGATGTTATTTTACTTAATTGTGTGATTGTTGTGCACACCTGAGTGGATCTTCCTGTTACTGCATTCAAAGATTGTAGAGTTGCAGATAAATGTCACCATGAGCCAAGTGTCTTGACTATAGTTTGGCTTCACATCATAGTCTTGAGAAAGTCACTTTATCTCTTTGGGACTCAGTTATCTCTGTCATAAAGGGAAGGGCACAATATAAATAGTTAGCAATGCCACTTCAGTTTTTTCATAGCCTGATTAGCAATTTTATACTTATTAATATTTATTTTTCCATCTTAATGTTGTTCCACAATTTTAAAAGGGACAGAAATATTTGGAAGACAACTCCTGGATGTGTTCTTTAGGATAGAATTCTGTTTTCACTACTCCAGATTTACTGTAGTTTGCTCTCTTCCTGGCAAGGGTGAGGGTGTTGGTAGTTACTTTGAAACAGTGGACTTGTTGCTCACATAAATCATGTAATAACCCCATATGAACAAAAAGAGAACTATTTAATACTGTCAATGTCTAGAAGGTTAAGTGGATAACTCTAACTCTAATTTTTAGATTATGAATTTTCCTGTTCAAAATGATTTCTATTTTTCAGGCCAAATAATTCCATGTTTTCAGAAAGTTAGTGAGAGGGTAAAATTGTGGTTCTTAAAATTATAGAAAGTATGCTGCTTCTAATGACTGCCTCCTTATTTTACATTGTGTATTTCTTTGGTAACTTCCTGTTATTTAATACTTCCACTCCCACCAAGTTAAAGTCCTGTTCACATGAGTAGTAATATAACTTTTAGAGCTCTGATAGTTCATAAAGTTTGTATCTACAAAACATCACAGTCTGTTACTGTTCTTCAGGAGTCTCAGGGCAAATCAAAGTGTTTCTAAATGTATAATACATGTAAAGTCGATGAAAATTTATGACTTTTCTCTGTCAGGACTTCTTGAGCTTAAATAGAGAAAGGTGAGAGTAAAGAATTTTATTTAGTTTTATAAATTATGGAGACATTCCCATCCCTTGCTCATGGTCCCATGATTTACTTCTGCTTATTTAAGTCTGATTACTTTAATAAAAATAAGCAAAAATTAGCAGCACGCTCCATGCTGCTTTCCAGACTTTCCCGCTTTGATGACTGCTCAGATGTATAACTTTAAAAAAGGAATGGAAATGTGGGTATGGGTTATGTGCTATGGAACATGCAAAATACATGTGCAAGACTACTTGAACTATTACACATCTGAGTATGGAAAGATTTTCAAATATGTCCTTTAAGGCTGAAACAAAACACTGCAGGAAAATTTTAGGAAATTTTTTTAAGAAGCCAAAATGCTGTGGATATTGAGATCAGCTGTTTTTAAGCAAAAATCCATTCAAAGCAAAATAAAAGGCATTGTGCGGTGTGCGCCGGCTAAAGCCGACAACACAAGAGCATGGCAGATAATTAGAACCAATCAGCAGAATGCTTTGCCACATTTCTCACATGAGCACCATCTGATCTTCGTAATGCAAACTTCCCACAGTCTTGATGCAAAAGGATTAGAGAGAAATATTTGACTCCTTAAAATATGTGATGCATTTTAACTGCTCTTTCTTTTTAATTATTTGAAGTCACTGTTATGAAAATAAGATCTGGAAAATACAGAAATGTTGGCCTACTTGTGTTTTAGGATAGTCTATTTTTGGTTTTAATTTTATATGTTTTTGAACTGAGGAAAAACACTGACTTTAAAAGTAAGATTTAGAGCATGTAATTGAGTTACGATATGCTTCATGTGTGAGCATTGTGCTTGTGAAGGATTACTGGACTTTTCCTGGGCTATTAAATCCAGAAATATAAATAATTAATACATTACCAATCATGAAGTGAGTACATGTGATTCTCACATTAACACAATACTCAATGAAATTAGAAGTAACACCTATATCATATAGGTCTTAAAAATATGCAGTACTTAAAACTCATCTGTTTCTATACATCACACAGTGCCTGATATTACCGAGGAAAGTTTAGCTTTAGTTATTATATTTGGGGATTGTTCTACTAGGAAAATGTAATGTTTTGGTCATATTTTCCCGAAGTTCACCGTCTCTTCATTGTAAACAACATTTTCTTCCTTTCCTACATTCTTCTTTTTTTGGTAGATTTTTGTTGTTGTTGCTGTTGTCCTCTCACATTAAACTCCTTCTGAGTCACTGAAGTGCTTTGTAGGGTAGTTGATTATAAATATGCTTAGCTTGAATCAGAAACATACACATCTTAAGAGTAGTTTATTTTCAGGTGTTAGTCCCTCATAAAGACTAATTTTTGAATGACGAGCGGGTATTCCTGATGGAGGCAAAACCAGACGCAAAACTGCTGTTAAAAAAAGAACTGTCTTCCGAAGGTGTTGATGGTCCAGTCTTCGGTGTTTATAAAGTACAATTTGCCCACAAGAGCCATTCGGTCTACAGACCTTGCTGTCATCTTTTGGAAATATGCTTAAGAAGAAAACAACTATTATCTGTTTTTGACTGTTTTTAGTATTGATTCTTATTGATTTGGTTGGTTTGTATTTCTTCTTCTGCCTCACGCAAGGTGTTTTCTCTTCCTACCCCCTTCCAAACAAACACATGAGCTTATTGCTAAGTATTTTTTTCTTGAACATGCATGATTCTGTAGAAAGGAAGAAAAAAATATTTTCAAGGGACTTTCTTCTCTCTAGCACTAATTTTTTTCTCTATCCTGTCCTTCCCACAGATTTGAGCCACTCCATTGCAGGATGGTTTCTTTTAGCTAAGTTCTCTTTGGAAAATGTACTCTTTCCACTGCTGTACAGAGACGAACAGCTCTCGTGACAAATACTCTATTTAGAACATTCATTTTACAAATCCAACAAAAAGAGGCTATGTTAGAACATAGATTTTTTTTTTCTGAGTAAAGAACCTGCTGGAGATGGAGTAGTATCTCTGTTTAAAATGTTAAAATCTGTTATATTTGCCTCTCAGACTGCAGCATTAGTTATATATGTTAACTGCCCGCATGAAAAGCAGTTTCAATAAACAGCACCCTGAAATTGTCTCTGTTGCATACAGCTCGATTTATAGGAATCAAGATAAAAGTGGTCTAAAATGCATGCCAATAGTAACTCTGCTTATCTTTAAAATCAGTATTTCTTAAAGCAAACAACTTAAGTAGAAAAGTCACTTGATAAAAATAATTGATTCAGGCAAAATAGAACTTGCATTCTTCTGCCAGATAATGATTAGGCAGCTACATTAACCTTCATTAGGCCCAATTCCCATTCGTCTTTAAGTCTTAAGAAAATCACATTTGTTATTTTTAAAAATTATTTTTTAAAAAATGTAACAGATGTGGGGAGGAGTGGAATGAAGCACTATTAGATTTACTTGTTACTCAATTTCTCAAAAATGTTCTTAAGGGACAGGGAAGTCATATGTTTAGTTTCAGGACAAAGGCACCTTTTAAAATGAAGAGCTTAAAGAAAGTATAAAGAAGTTTGCTTCACAGAAGGCCGGCTAAGCTCTTGGTTGTGAAAATTATCAAGATTACATTAGGACAAAAACTAAAATTTAGTGAACTAAGAACTAATGGAAGCTATTCTTTAATAAGAGCATTATTAAACAATAATAAAAGCAATTAAGAGCAACTTCGGTGATTTACTTCGGGGAATGTGGCTGGGACACTTTGCTTTACTATTTTTATTGGATTTTCTTAACTTGGGAGTTAAGAACAATTATATAATTTTAGAATGTTTTCAGGAAGTAGTCTTAAGCAGAAGGGTAGTTAAAACAAAAGCTTATAGTTAAACACCGACTCATTCAGCAATTACACATTAGTATTTGACATGGTAAATGACCAAGCTATAGAGCTATGCAGGTTGGTTATTAAAACAATTCAGGTTCTTAGTTATGTCAGATAATGTTCTTTTAATAGTTTAACAATTAATGAAAAGCCCTTGAATATGCTGAATATGAATATTAACATTCAGTCTTGATATGTATGTGTATATATATATATTTTTTTTTTACAAATCAGTAAATATTTTTAGCTGCAGAAAGTGTCAAGGTAAAAATAATCAATTATGAACTGGATGTGTTCATTTAAGAAAATTTTTACAGTTATTATTGCTTTGTAATAGCTAGAAATAAAGTTGCTAAAGTCAGTGTAAGACTATTGTTAATTTGCTAACATTGCAAGCGTTTTGTTAAATGTTTTATTTGGCAATGAAAAAATTTCATATGTATAAGTAAATCTTTTCCTTGTTGAATACTTTTTATGAATATTTTCTGTTCTATACAATTTTCATTTCTTGAAAAATATAGCTATATCATTCATTTTTAGAGGAATGAATGGATACACTTAGAACTCAAATTCTCTGTATGGAAAGTTTAAAGATCTAAACCAGATAATGAACTATTTACTTGGCTTCAATTTGTCCTTCTTGTACCTAAAGTGATTTGACAGAGCTAACTAGTGAAAACTAGCTAAACCTAAAAATCAGCCAGGAGAATAGCCCAGAAGAAAAAAGGAAGAGTTTCAGGAAATGATATTTTCCCATCAGTAGATAGGCATGCATACATTAAAGGCATAAAAGGCAGTGGAAAGAAAACAAAAGCTGTGCGCTAAGAATCCTGCAAGTCTGAATTAACTAAATGGGAAAAAAAATGAAATCATTCTGCTTAAACTTGTTCACTAATAAAAGGGGAATCGCTTTTGTTAAATATGCTTGGTGTGATTATCAAGCAAAATTTTTTCTCCCAGACATCTATGAATAAAACATGCGTTTGAGCGTTAGGTAAACAAACAATAAATGGAAGAGTTCAGTTGCAACATAATAACATTTTATTTAGAAAACATATATAATCATATTTGTATTGGCAATCCAAATTTAATGACTTCTTTCAGTAAAATCAAAGTGCCTCACAAATAGCATTCAGGATCGCTTATTATTTGCCCAGTTTTCCTCTTTTTTCTCAAATAACCAGATTTTAAAACTCTGCTGAACTAGATAAACTAGATGAAGTATGATTCTTCAAAAAATATTTTAAATCATCTTTGTTTTTGGTTACATGTGCTGTAAATTTTTTTTTTTAAAGAATATGCTTCTGAGAATGGGGAAGAAAATACGTCCAGTTTTAATCGGTTAGGCCTATTTGAATAGGACCCAGTGTGCAGCTGAACCCGTCTTTGGCTTATTAGCTATTTCATTAACACAACATCATCTGTAAAATATGAATGAGAAGAAACCGTTTACAATAAGGAAAGCAAACAACAGAATGAATTTCCTCTGTTGGTGTTTTATAAGACTGTTAAACAGAAAATGGAGGGAAGAACTCTCTTTAGACGATATCACTTAATTAAGTAAAGCATCCTAATCAGAGTCCCCTCCAATTGTAATGACTGTAGGGAGTCAAGTACATTTCTGTCTATATTAGAGTATCTAACTGCAATGATTTATTGATATTTATTTTAGAAGCACAACACAAAAGCAGTAAAACAGTGGAAGCAGGGAGAGAAGGCACATGCCATTGCTTACAGCAGGTAGAGCCAGAACACTCCAACGGAGCTCCTCCTCTTCCTGTGGCAGGTTTTGCTTTCTAAAATTAGAGCACACCTTTAAAGAAGAGTGTTCCTTTCCAGCATTTGACTTTTCCCCCCCAAAGATTCGCTGTGACGTTTCTTTGTCCATTGGGTGAATCATTGATTCACTTACCTCACTGCAAGAGTCACTGCAAACGAGCGCATGAGCACCTGCTGTTTTCTGCAGTGACATTACTGAATGGCATTCTACGCTGATTTTAGTCTTAAAATACAGCTTCTCTGTATGGGAGAGAGGTCTGAGGAAGGGGTGTAAATACGCCATATAGGCAGGCAGACATTGGCTGCCCTCCAAGTTGCACACAGCATAAACCTGTTTACCTGCCACATTTCACAAATCTCAAAAACATGCGAATAATCAGGCAAGCAACTGGATAAGTGACTCACACTAGGGAACCTAACCAATATTCTGATGAGAGGACTCTCAGGTGCAGTATCCATCGGCACAAATAGACTTGTATTGTAGAAACTGCACATAACAAAGTTGATCAGTGGCTCAAAGGAGAAAACAGCCTGTAATAAAATGCACTGAAGAGGGAGCACAAACCTGTGCACTTTCATAAACTTATGTGAAAGTTTTCAGGAAATTTGAGGGAAAAAAGTACTTTCATATCATTCTAAAACTTGGGGCCAATGGGCATTTGGTCTTCACATTAGTTGTCAAGATAACTTACTTTCAGGAATCAAAATCTAAAGAGTGGGGCCAGTGTTTCTAAATCCCAAATTTATACCAACACATATATTTTAATTATATTACCCAACATGCTCAGAACTTGTTTATTTCTAAGAAGCAACTTTATAATTGTAAAAAATAAACATTACGAGTGAACTGGGAGGACCAGGATCTCATTATTGCTGTATCACAGCTTTATTTCTCTCTTAATTGCCCCGTTCCTTCCGCATTTGCTGATCTTCTAATCCCCCTTTGCCTTGTTCTACTGATGACTGTGCATTAGCATTTAGCTGTGAAGCAAAAGTTCTCAAAGCTTGCGGTTCTAACTTCAAAAGTATTGTGAGGTTTCTAAAGTTTTGTAAGGTTATTTAAAAAATTTCTTAAGGGTATTTATGAATTTCAGGTCTGCCTTACTTCCATAAACCATACCTGGTTATAATAACAGTGAGATAAATTATCTACTTGCTTGATATGCCTACCAGTTGGCTTATAATATAGACCTTTCTTCTCACCACCAAAAACTGTAGGTTTCTCTATTTGTAAACATAAGATGCTGTTTTCCAGAGAAGAGAGCCATAATACGACGGACAATTATGTAAACATTGGATACTCTGCAACTTTTTTTCTGCACTGCACAAATGCAACTTGCTAAAACTCTTGACATCAGGAAATTTTGTTAAATTAGTAAATAAAGAAAACATTATCTTAGCATCAGGCAGTCTTGGAAAAGGTAAATGACCTGGAAAGTGATGTCCCACATGATATTCGGCTACATTTGAACCTGATGAGAGCCTTGCCTCACGAGAATGTGCCCCGAGCTGTTGCCAATTATATCTGCCAAGTGTTTTCTCTTGCCTTGACATTTTCTCATCTTCTCGCTCCTTGTCTCAGGTTGTCTTTCGTCGAGATTAGGCTCAGAGACTGACTGAATGGCTCGAATTATCAGGATGAGACAATCTAAATCAGAACCTGCCACTTTGTGTAAGTCTGAGCAGAACAGTCTCTTCTTCAGTAACAGGACACTTGCATAATAGGGGGTCATCTTTGCTTCGCTTCTCCTGACCTTGTAAAATATGATAATAATTTTTTTCTTGGGGGGAGGGCGGTACTGGGGGTTAAGCTCAGCACCTTCACACTGAGCTACCTCCCACCCTGTTTCTTTGGTCTTGACTTTCAGACAGGGTCTTGCTAAGTAGCTAAGTTGCCCAGGTTGGATTTGAACTTGAGATTCTCTTGCCTCCAGATTTTTAAGTCAGTTGCATGGGAGATCTAGGAGGAAACATGATGCAAGAACTAAAAAGGAATCCTTAAATCTTGTGCCCAGGTAAGTGACAAATGGAGGTTAATGGGTATGCAAAGGAAATACTAGAATTACTAACAGTCTAGTCAGCAGTCTGAATGTGTCACCACAGAAAATTTTTACTGAACTTTCTGCCTGAGCTGGATTCTGAGTATATGCTCACCAACTCAAAGTCAACACTGTGAGCCTGAATTTAGACTAGCCATAGATATTTACTGAGAAGACTCCATTTAAAAGCAATGATTATTCGAAGTCAGAAATAATCATTAAGTCCTATATAAACTCCACACCACAACAATCTAAGAAATAATAGCCTGAAAGTGCAACACCAATACCAAAAATAAAACACATAAAGTTCTTTTAAACATCATTCCCCCCCCACCACACTCCCCACATCCATTCCATGATGGTGACAATTAGTAATAGTTTCTCGTATTTTTAACAGGCATTTTTATTCACAGGCAAGCATAGCTTCAGAAAGAAAATGTTCACTATTTTTACTGCTTCAAGCTTGCTTTTACCACTTAGAAATATATGTTGGCTGTTGCTCTACGTGTGGGCTTGTTTCATTCTCCTAGAAGCTGCAAGAGGTATTGTCTAGGATGGTATTATTGATAAAGCCATTATGGCACTGATGAATATGTGGGTTATTTTTATTTAATCTGTCACTTGCAAAATAGTGTTTCAGCAAACAAATGTACACTTTTTGTATTTTATAAGTGTAATTGCAGAATTAATTTTTTGAAGTGAAATTGCTAGATAAAAACACATTTACAATTAAAAATATATTTACAATTTTGGGATGACATTGTCATATGATTGACTTAACCAAAGATATCAGTGCCAATTTACCATTCCATGGTAATTTCTGAAAGTCATGGGTCTTGACAAGGCCTGTGATGCATTCTGGGTATGGTGCATTGGCTTGGCATTTTCTCCCTTCACACTTGGCTAAACATAGTCCGGTGGGAGCTGCAATGGTGAGTGATGACCCAGGGGAGGAACAAAGCACTCCTGTGGCCCTACCTGCCAGGCCACTCTAGGGCCTGCTGGGGGATGCGAAGGAAAACAGCTGGCAAGTATGGCTGGGAGCAACTGAGGACCCAGTCTGAGTTTTCCCCTAACCCCTTTGCTAACAGCTTTCCTGGTAGGTGTGAAGGCTACAATGCAAAACCAGGGGCCCTTAACACAGGATGCTGGGGGAGCAAAGTATCTTAACTGTTCTCCCCCCACTCTCTCTCCACACACACACACACACACACACACACACACACACAAAATCTCCATCTTTGCAGATTCTACCCTGGGGCTAAAGACACATTATCCCTTCCTATCGATCATGGCCTGGCTTCTGAGGAAGTGCAATTTTCTGACACTGTGGCTGATCTTCATCAAGCAGGAGGTCTCTAGGCTTCCTCTTTATTTTGCCACCTTATCTCCCTGTGCCGGATTAACTCAGAAATTCACCTGACGTTGACCTAGTCCCTGGCTTTGAAGAGACAGCGTCATCCCTGAAATTTCCACTCCTTATGCAATACGAGTCTCATTTTCATATTGAAATAGTCACTTAGAAATGCCTCAATCTCCATGTAGATCTCAACCTCCAATATGAGGGGCTACTTTATATTCGGATGTTTAGTTCATACTCAACCTTAGTATGCCGTGCTGTGGGAGAGCCTGTAGGGGCACAGATGAAAGAAAAACAGTTCTTACCTTCCGAAAGCTCATAACATAGTAAGAAGACAGCCAGGCAGCCCTCACCAAACACAGGCCACTTTTTGACAAATATTAAAACAGACATATTTTATCAAAGTTCTATGAAGTCCGAGTTCTGGAAATCTATCCTATCGATATACCTGTGCATGACCAAAAGGACTGAGAGGCAAAATTGTTCCCGCCTAGCATTGTATGCAACGCTCAGGGTTAAGAAAGCTCCTGATATCGACAGGGACATTTTGTTATTTGACAAGAGCTCTCTGTGTACTAACACAGAGTGATCTCCGGGACATATTTATATGAAAAAAATCAAGATACAGAATATATTGCCTTTTGTGTAAGAAAACTAAGAATTAGAATATGTATTAATGTTTATGCAGTTGTGCACAAATTAATGATAATTCAATAAAGGATGGAGCACATAGATAATAATGGTTCTAAGGATTAAGATGGAGCTGAACATTTCCTACTGTCCAGCAACAGCACGGCCATGGTAACACTGAAGTGACAGGCGTGACTCATATGTTGTGGTGATGCTGGCATAAACAAACCCACTGTGCTATCATACGAAGGCAGAGCATATACAACTAATCATTTAAGTACCTAATACTTGATAATAAAACAACTCTTATTGGCTTATATACATACTCTGTTATATTTTTAATAGTTATTTTAGAGTGCACTCCTATTTGGTAAAAAAAAAAAAATAGTTACTATAGGACACTACACTTTGTGGCACCCACAGCAGCCTCAGGCACATTGCGCTTACCGGTCCCTTGATTGGTTCAAGGGGCTGCATCAAGCATGGGCCTATGTTCCATCCAAGTCTGTGTAAGTACACTTTATGTTGTTCTCACATTGACAAAATCACCTAATGATGCATTTCTCAAAATGTAGCTCAGTAATACACGTCTGTTTTTGAAAATACTGGAAGACCACAAAAGGAACCAATATGGGCCACTGTAGGGGACACGGGGAGTGGTTGAAGGAAGGGCTTTAAGTACAGCTTTTCAATATGCCTCTTTCTAAGTCATTTTAATTTGTGAACTATGTGAATGTCTTATCTATTCCAATACCTTAAATAATTTTAAAAGTTATTTAATTTTGTGATATTGGAGATTAAACCTAGGGCCTTGTACATTGTTAGCAAGTACTTAACCACTGAGCTATACTTCCAGCCCTGTTTATTTTGAGACAAGGCCTCCCACTAAGTTGCCCAAGCCGGCCTCAAATTTGTGATCCTCCTGTCTCAGTTTCCAAGCAGCTGGGATTAGAGGTGTATGCCACCATGTTTGGCTTTTCTGAAGTGCTTGGTTAAATTTGCTGGGGATAAAGAATAGTAACTATGGCTGGACTGAGAGGCTCTGAATAGAAAGAGGTCTTCTCTATGAGTGTATTTTTTGTTATCACACCTGCAGGCCCACTAACTATATGATATAAATGGTTTTCAGCAGAACCTAGGAAGAGATACATTGTTCTAGAAATCGGAGGCTAGAGGATCCCCAGCCTGTACAACTTATTGAGACCCTATCTCAAAATAAAAGATACAAAAAAGGGCTGAGGATTTTGCTTAGTGTGAAGTCCCTAAATTCAATCCCTAGTATTGTGAAAACTAAAAAACCAAAAAGACCTAGGAACAACTTTAGGACTATAGTTCATTCTTCAAACTTCCTATAAGCCGGGCTATTCAGAGTGACTGCCTCAGGGGCTCCACGGTGACTTGTAGTAAAGGCATGGTTTGCCCAGGCCTCCAGTTGACCTGCTCAATTTAGAAAGTTGAATATGTGAAATTTTTTGCCTTTAAGCTTTGAATGAAGAAATTAAATGTCTGGTCACAGAAATGCTACTCCTCTTTAACAAGGCTGTGTACCATAAATTTCCCAGACTGTCAAATTAAACAGACTTGGGTACAAGTATTAGAATAGATTTAGGTCTTGAGAATTTCTGATCACTTCCATGAACTGAAATTAGGACTTCTGCCAGAAGGTGGTAGAGAATAAATACATTTGGTTTAAAAAAAAAGCTGATGATTTTATGACTATGACAACATTTGAAGATTGCTGAGTAATAATCATGACATGTCACACAAAAGTATAAAAGGCCACTGGTGAGCAAAGGGCTTTACTTCCCAGCCATCCCCTTGCTGCTGCTACTACTGCAGTGCCTTTCCAGATCATTTCACTCATGTACATCCATAAAACTCTACCCAGGCTGCTGCGTGGCAAGTGGCTGGAAGCGTGGAGGTCGGTGGACATGAAGATAACTGCTGGGTTTTTAAATCTTCCCACCCCTTCTCCCAGAAATGTCATTTATGCCTCTCATCTGGTCTCCAATTTCTGTGGAACGGGTCCAAAGAAATGCTGATGCAGAAATGAGACTCAGCCAAGATAAAGTGACCGTACTTATCTAGCCTACATCTAGAGTCACTTTCTTTTTGGAAGAACAAGTGAGTCATTATTTTATTTTTATGAGATTACCATCCAAATGTGAACCCATTAAGCGAGTAACTGTCGGCAAACGGGGCCGCTTGTCGCATAACATCAGTAAGAGGGACTCAGGTGAGAAATAGCTCTGATTACAGGTATTTAGACCAAATGTACATCAGTTGTAACTCCTTAAATATATTTCTTTAGCAGCTAATTGAAATACTTTATCACTGAAAATCTTGAAACAACAGTTATACAAACATTAGCATTAGAACATGAGGAAATTAAAATACGACTTACAGAATCCACCTTAACAAAATGATGGCTTAATTTGTACTTCCTTTGTAATTTTAACTAAATATTGTGGTGAGCAGCTCTTGCTTTAAATCCTAAGTATGTGGGCATTTATTATGCACAATATAAAAATGCAGTATTCCGGCGCAGTTTTTAGAGACTTTTAATCAAAGACAAAGGCCCAAGCAGATGATGAAAAACATAAAAAAAGTTGTATGTATGCACTTTAATTCAATCTTCCTCATATTAGCTCAGTTCTAGTACTTGGCTTGTCAGTCACGTCCCCAAATAAGTATCCCTTGAATCTGGCTCAGTACTTTTCTCAAGATTAACTTCAAGGGCAACAGTGGGTGGGGACAGATATACAGAGGGTGCCCAGTTTAATTTCATTTCAGATAAACACCACATTTAAAAAGCATAAGTGTGTTCCAAATATTGCATGCAACATACTGTACTAAAAAAAAGTTGTTTTTTAGCAATTCAGATATTGAGAATCTTGGATTTATTTTTGGTCTTTTTGTGGTCTTTTGTTTTGGAACCAGGGATTGAACCCAGGGCTTCGCAGGTGCCAGGCAAGTGCTGTACCACTGAGCTATATCGTGGGCCCAAGAATCTTGGATTTCTGTTTTACACGATTGATTGAAACTATGCTGTGTTCTTTTTTCACTTACTATTTTAATGTAAGCACGCTCCTGTTAAAGTTACCAACTGTGATTTTTTGATATCTGCTAGATATACCCTTTTTCAGGCATCCCAAGTTTCTCTGGGCCACTTTTCCACAGTAGGACACGTAGGTGCTAACATGTTTACATGTACACTTTTGTTCTCAGGGCTGATGTCTTCCCTACACTAGCCTTTTGGAAGTGGAGTTACAGTGATGAGCAAGTTAAAGGAGTCAGAGAGCTAGCTTGGCATGAGGAACTGAAACTGATGTTGTCTCACTGTTTTGTCATCACTGATACCATAGGGAGAAACAGCGGCCTTAAGAATGTCATTCGTTTTCTATATTTTGTAAGTAGTGTTGTCTCCTTCCTCTTAAAACACCGCCTTTCTGGTTGTAGCAATATATACTGTTCCAACTCCCTAAGTTCGATCCCTGTGTTCTAAAAGCTCACAGTCCAGGGAACACACAGTGATCCAGGCATGCATGCTGCTGATTCACCGCGTGCAGACGAGAAGATGAAATCACCCCAAGTGTGAAGAACGAACGTGCCGGCTACTCATTTCCTGTAAGAGCTTCTCTCATAATCGATTTCCTCCTCTCTTCCAGAGCGTAGTAACCGATGGCCGCTCTCAGGTACTGTGACCATCGCTTGCTGGGCTTTTTAACTTCTTTCCCCCTTTTCTCTCTTGATATGCCTTTCTATGTCATCTTCCTATCCCTCAGCCCAGCCCCAGGTCCCAGACTAATTCTGCCCTTAATCGGTGGGGCAACGAGGGCATTGCTTTGAAGAGCCTACTGCATGTCTTGTAGCTCGTCAATCTGGAGATATATGTGGAAACCACAGGTGCTACTATAGCTGTCGGACCTCAAGGCTCAACCTGCCACCTGGCTGTCATCAGCTTCTTCAGGTACTGTCCCCTTCTAGCTGGACCTCCTCCAGCCACCCTGGGCTGCAGTTGTCTCTCAAGTGTCTGCCTTCCCTGGCCTCTCAAGAAAGCCCATTTAGGTTCTAGAAAAAAGCACATCCTTGTCTGCCTCATTCCCACTGAAGATAAAAATAACACTAGTAATAATAGCAAATACTGAGCTTTCTATTATTAATTTAATTGCTGGCCTTTATATAATTGGTCATGACGTAAGATATACTATAACTTACTTCTTGAAGAGATCGGGTGGCATTGTGTAGACAGACATATCGAGCATATCCTCATTAGCATAAAATCAAATATCCAGTCATGCAGCACAGTCCTAGCAGCGAGGAAAAAAATCAGGTCACCTATCGTGTCACTGCTGTGGCAAGGTAAGTGCTTCTGCAGTTTCCCCAGGCAACACAGTCACCAGGAAGGAGCTGCCAGAAGTCAAAACGTTGTCATGAGAATGTTCATTAAAATAGAGGCCCTGGCTTCATTCGTGGGTAGGGTCTCTTCCTGTCGCATCTGCAGCAAAGCTTTCCTGTTCTTCCCAAGTCTGATAATAATTTGTTTTACTGTTTTCCAGATATTAGATGGGAAGCAAATTTGAAATTTTCTGAATAGCTTTCTCCCAAGTTAACTTTATAGCTTACTAGGAACCTATGATCTGAAATGAAGCTTTTTGATTATCTGAGTCATTCATACCTACTCCGTTACCACTGACTATCTGAGAGTTAATTATAATCAAATATCCATATTCCCAGCATGAATTTGAAGTCATGCCAAGTTGACGCTTTCATTTTAAAATAAATAACTACTAAAACAAAAATTTTCGCTTGATACTTAAATGGTTTTGTTTATAAGGTTATTGTCTTATTTACATTAAACTTATTAATTTTTACTTTACCACTGGTATTTTCTGTGCATGAATCCTTTGCCTACTTATTCACTGAGAGATATTGATAGGATTCACATGTATGTTTGAATTTCATGCAGCTTCATATGCTTGGAGATAATACTAGCTTCCACCTACAACCAATTTTAACATGTTTAATTGTTCATTATTTTTATTACTTAGAAGTTAAAAGTTTACAGAACTACATTTGACTGTTTTATTTATTTCTAATTTTTGCTCCAGTTGTAAGTAAACTACCACTTTAAAGTGGGACTAAAACCCTACTCTTGTAGGGTTTCATCCTCTAATACTCTTGAGAACTTACTCAGACATTCTCTGAACCTCAATGCCCCAGTCCCATAACTCTTCAACATATTATTTTCACAAAGAGTAGATATTTGTGGAATTTATTATCCACTCACTTCAAAGAATCTATGGCTTACATCATACAGCTCCAATTTTACCGATTCATTTATTAGTTCACTTGTTTGCTGTTGTTTACATATATGACACAAAGATTCTACCATGGCCCCTAATGCTTCCTGCTTCCTGGTGCTCACCCTTGAGGGTAATTTGTGACTTGCTTCGAACCAAAATTCCATGGTAAGACTGATGGGGTGGGTATCTTTCCTGGGCTTGTGTTATATAACAGGAGATGTTGCTTTGCTAGCAGATTCACTCAGAGACTCCCTGCTGACTTGATGGAGTTTATAGCAGCTGGTCAAAGCTAATAACAACTCGCAAGGCAAAAAACCTGGGTCTAACTCTAGCCAATAGCTATTGAAAAACCTGGACCCCTCATCTTAAAGTCACAGGAAATGAATGGTTTCTTTCGCCGGTGAGCCTCCAGGAGAGAACCCACCCCGGGTGACACACTGACCGCAGCCTTATGAGGAAGAGAACTTGTCTAACTCATGCCCTGACCTACAGAAATTGTGAGATATAAAGGCTGTGGTTTTGAGTCACTAAGAATGTGGTAATTTGTTATGCAGAAACAGAAAATAATTTCAGTATTCTATAGTAAATATATATGTATTATCTTAGTGCTTGAAGTAACCCCTTTAAATGGATATTAATATTATTTTCACTTTACAGATAAATTGGCTTCCAGAACATTCCACTATACTATCATGGCATATTTTATGTTAGCGTATTTTATCACTTTGTGGTTTCAAATTTATCGTGGCTTAAAATATATCTCCTATCCCCTGAAACATAACAAATACACACAGATAGTTTCATGAATTCATCATTATAAGGAAATTTCCAAAATAGTTTCATATAGCTGTTGCATACTGTGTTTTTTTTTACTGTATATCTCACAGAAGTAATATATATATAAATAGAAAAGTTTTGTTTTTGTGTTGAAATGATAGTGACTTATTTAGAAGAGAAAACAATTATGGCAGTTAAGAGCCCCACATGCTTGGAAACATCTGGAATTAGAATCTACAAGTAATTACTAGGGTGTACCATTTTCTGCATTCTGTCTTTAGCTTTGCTGTAAGACTCAAACATTTCACACGCATCCTAATGTCTCACTTCTGGTCAGGAATAGAGAAAATTAGTAACTGGAGAGATATAGAAACATTTTCTTTCTTTTTTCTTTCCTTCTTGCCTGCTTTCTTGCTTTCTTTCATAATTAAATTCCTATTCGGTATAATGTTTTGAGACATTAAGGTGAGATTGTGATCTCAGTGTTGTGTCTTCTAATAAGTGTGCTTTCTATTCTGTATTAGGAGATGTTAATTATTCATACTGCTTGATTGAGAATTTTGGAGTCAGAGATTCACCTGCAATATTTGAAATACCAGTGGATGTCTACAGCAACACAGAATTTATACAGCAGCTCATACTAGTTGAAGCTAATGATGGAATTTCGGTTTAATAGAAGACCCCCAACTGAGCACACCATCTTGAACAAAGTATACTTATCAAACAGCTTTCAATCAGTTCAAGAGAGACACCTTAATTGGGAAGAGGAAGAATTGCAGAGCAGTTTGTCATCATGCCAGTTCCAGATCAATAACTGATGTCTGCTCTTTGGTAGACATAGCTTTTGTACTCAATTATGTAACCACACCTATACAGCCTCCTATTTGCATGAGGAAATCTTTGTTTCATATTACAGGATATAAAGATATCCTCTTTAACAGTTTAACACAGTTTAACTGTGTTTCTTCATAACAGATATGAAAGTTGGGGATGTAATTATAAAGTCCCCAGTTTTTCTAATTCTTTAATTAGTTTTGTATTTCTTGCAACTGGAGAGTAGTACCTATGGAATTTTTGTACTTTCAATGATTGTTTTGTTGAAATAAAACTTTATGAGCAAAATTAAACTATGGTGGTTCAATTAAAAGAGGAGAATCCTAAACAATGGCAATCTTATTTATATAAGATTATTTTGGGAGAAGATTGTACAAAATAATCTAATAAGAAACAAAGAGAAGAAAATTTACTTTTGGTAGAAATAATTTGGAACAGTAAAGGAGAATATGACCTAGTTTTCAAGTTTTTCTTTCCTTCTTTGTTAAAAAGGAGAAAGGCGTTCTGCCCATTTACCTACTGCTGGCCTCTATGGTACACTGGGATCACCACGGAAGAGGGAGCAGGAGGAGGGGCCAGGGTGGTGGGGCAGATGCCCAGCACGGAGGTTCAAAACCTGACAAGAAGGACTCTGTTTCCTTTTTCAATCTGATCAGGTCATGTCTTCCTTTCTTCCTTCCTTTCTTTCTTCCTTCCTTCCTTCCTTCCTTCCTTCCTTCCTTCCTTCCTTCCTTCCTTTCGTCTGTCCTTCCTTTCTTCCTATGTCTATTTATATAAATGTAAAATTAGACACAGAAATACAGAGCTTCTGTATAAAACCCATTTAGTATGAAAATAAGTGGACTAGACAATTCTAAGTCCTTTTCCTTCCACGTTTCAATTACTGTTTAATTTCAAGATCCAGGTAAAGAATGAAAGGGAGACTGGAAGTCTTTGGCATATACAACAAATATCTCCCTTGTGCACACTACTCTTATTAAGAGGTGATACAATGGGTGAAATGATGTTGTGCAGATCCTTCAGATATAAGGGACTAGGCCTAATAGGTCCAGGTGTTTTTTTTTTTTCTGAATAATTGTAGAACATAGCTGCCTTCATTTAGGCATTTAATCTACAGATGACATTTGGGAAAAGGGACATAACTACTTCTAATTTTAAAAAATCAAAGCCTTTCCCACATGTTGTTAGAGAATGTAGGTATATGCCACCATGCTAGGTGTTGATCTACAATACGATGTTCCTGTTTATATAGAGATTTTACCTTTATGGATGAGATGGGCAATTAGAAAAATAATCACATAGATAATCATACAAGCACATAAGCATACAGTTACCCTATTCCATAGTTAAAAGTTATTACATGACTCACATTAGTAATAGTCCATTGATAGAAACAAAATAACTTTAAACACATTTGAAGACGATGATTTTTATCAAGGGTTGTAAACTGGTAGCTTATGGACCGAGCATGGATCCCAGATATTTTACTTGAATTGCAATATTAGAAAAATCAGGCACACACACGCACATGCTCTTATTTCTGGCTTCTCTTGAAAAGGTTAGAAGATCTTAAAACTAAGAACATACCCCACACGACTGAAATCTCTGCTAGGCCTCTTCACCGGAGGCCCTTGTCCTCTGCTCCTTCTCTTTACCCCTTGCCACTGACACCTTGCTTCTTCACCCTTTGCATTCATTCTCTGCTGGCCCGAGACCGCATATGAATATAGAACTCATTGGGTATTGATAGTGAATGAGTACTGGATCACTTTTTCAGTAGTAATCATCTCTAGGTATAAAAAAGATAAAATACTATGTGGGGGGAGAAAAGTGCAGTTCTGATACCTAAGCCATATGGTATCTCTGACAGAGTCAGCTGGTGGAGGAAGAAATGTTTCCTTCTCTGTAGAAAACAATAAAAATATATCTTTGATATCTCGGAAGTGATTTCATCACTGGATCAGTTATAGACCACACAAGCTAATCAATTCTCTCATCCACCTCGTAGGGGTAGAATTCCAAGAAGTATCAGTTACAGAAAATTAGTTTAGAAAATAAATTTAGAAAAATATTTGCAAAGTCTCTTGTCATCTAGAAGGAATATATATATATATATATATATATATATATATATATATATATATATATGTATACATGTTTTTTGAGACAGGGTCTTGCTCTGTAGCCCAGGCTGGCCTTGCAATCTTTGTTGGTGATGGGAATTGAATTTGGGAACTTAATGCTTGACGGAGCGCTTGCTAGGCAAGTGCTTTAACCACTGAGTCATTCCTCCAGCCTAGGAAGAACCTTGATACAACAATCTCCTGAAATCTGCAAATGGGGAGCCTTTTCCATCTTGTTCATTTAGGAAGGGAGATCATGACAGAAAAGGAATTGGATAGAAAGATCTAGAATCTAGATTGCTCAAAGCCCAATTCCTATGCAATTGCTCAGCATTACCTAAAACTCTTCACATTTGTATCTCTTGAAGTCCCTCATATATTAATCATGTGCATCATTTGACCCCGTTTTCAGTATACGAGTGGACACATACCACTGCTACCTCAGGGTCTGCTGACTGACCCAGGTTTTAGAAGTACAATCTCCTGGTACAAACACATCTGCTAAACACTCAACCAATGAAACAAAGACACCTTTCAGTTTGTTGTAAATTCATTGCAGATTTCCATGGTACCTGATCACTATTTTATTGAAGTTCTAATTGAATTGAATTTAAGGTTTGGGATCCAAAAGTGAACATTGGCTATTTCCCCAAAGTGACAAGGTTATCTTTAGATGTGTCTGGCATCGATGGACTTGAAGGTAAGTGGAGTATCCTGGGGTCTCAGTGAGCTTCTATTTTTTTTCCTGGTGTTTTAAATGTTTTGAAGAGTTGGCTGAGAAGGAAGGTAACACAAAAGAAAGATTCTAAATCAGAAATGATGACTTCCCATCTGCATTTTTCAAATACAGTTTTTAAAAAGTTCCCATAGAAAACTGTACTACGATTGGTAGATTATAAAAATAATCTATTCTTCTTCAAATGCACTAAAGATTATTTTCATAGATCTGTTGTATGACCTCAGATGGAATAAATACAATAGACAAATAAGCATCCTTCTGTTTTCCTTCCAGTTACTGAAAAGCCTTTTGGGGGGCGGGCGTATTCTGGGTTAGTTCCCTTTTTAAAATACACTGGAAATCCTCTATAAATGAAAGAAATGTGTATAGTATGCAAATTCAAAGTGTGCTGTCCTCATTTACCCAGTGGAATTCAAAATAAGCCCCAACTTGTGAACATATTAAAGCAGATTGAAATGGATATTAGTGGGATTTGTAAGGAGAAGCACTCCAGTCAGTCAAACACGCTATACGCAGGACTTTGATAATGTTGTTTTACTGATAATTACCTGCAGGCTGCCACCTCAGAGTGGGATTTCATGCCGGTTCCAATATTTAAATATGATGTACGGAGCCAGCCCTGCAAAGACGCTTCCATCAGCCTGGCCATGTTCATTTTATTTCACAATTATCTGTATCTTTTTTCGCAAGAAGCAATGTAGTTAACTCCCTTTTAATTGTGTTTGAACTGTGTGTGCCGGAGAACATCAGTACCTGGTCTGGCACAGGCTGTGTCCTCTCTGTTCCTCTCTGCCAGATGTCAGCAGATACCAGAATTACTAGAAAGAAGCGCAGTGTGAACGTTCATCTGACCTCAAGCCTGTCCCTGGGCAAAGCCAGCGCCTCACACTTAACCTCTCCTAAAGGTAATAATGTAAGGAAGTTCCAACTTATGTGTTCTCTGGGCTCCCTGCTCCTGCTACTCTTCCCGCCCCACAGAGAACTTCCTTTTCTCTGCCACCGCCCCCCACTCACTCACTTTTTTTTCTCACTGAACTCCTAATTAAATTTAACAGTTTCAAGAGTTTAAACTATATACCGTTTTAATTGTGTCCTACTTTGTATTGGCTGATGCACCGAGTCTGAAAATGGATATTACAGCTTTTTATGATATAATATCACCCTAATTGGTGCTTCATAGGCTGTGGCTGAATTCTTTTCAATTAAGCTCTAACATACAGTAACTGTTTCTCTCTGCAAATGCTGGAAAGCCATTCACAAGAGAGGACTGGTACTGCACAATTCCGAAGTACCTTAATGTGTCAAAAATGTTTTGTGAAGAAAGCTACACTGTAAATGCAATCACCTACATTGGTGTTCCCATTGTTAACTGGGAGTAAAAGTATTGCTAATTGTCCTGCGTTTTAGCTGGGTTTTTAAAGCATTATGTAGTAAGTACACCGGAGGGTCAATTTGTGAAGTGAAATACTTAGCATGCAAAGCGTAATACAAGATGCTGTGTAATACTTGACCTCTCAGCATAATAAATGTAGCAGTGAAACGCTGTGCATTCAGTATTCACTGAATAGAGCCTTCGCGGTGGAACAAAACCAGAAAATGTTCTCTTCATTCCTTTTTTTTTCACTAAGCGAAAATTATTCTTTATAATGGCCATTGCAGCAATTAGCTGGCATTTGGTAGAATAAATGTGCAGAAATAGCAATTTCTTATTTTAAATGAGATTTTGTATGGAGCTTGCAAATTACTTGAGGTATATGAATAATTGTGCCTTAGCTTTATGCTGCAGAATAGGGTGTGGGTGGGTATAAAGATTTCCTATTTGCAGTTAAATGTTTAGACATTTTATTATTTTAATTTCACTCGCAGTCTGCCTGGATTGACCCTACTTTCCCATTGATCATTTCATGAGCGCCTGGAAGCAAGTGTGCAGATGGCGGGACTCCCAATTAGTGCACCGTGTTTTTTATGAATGTGACACGTAAGTGCAATCAGGTCTCCTGTCGAGGCAATGGCAGTGTTTAGGGCTCGGGATCCTAAATCAATACAATTTAATAATCTGTGTGGAGTGAATGCTTATCAATATTCTCTGTGGCCAAATGCAATGGAAACTTCATTAAATTTTTATCCAAAGTTTTCCACCTTATTGAAATGCATTCTTTCAGGCATTCATGATTCATCTAATTAGCCTTAAGTAGGGTATTTTTTCTCTCTCTCAAAGTGATTCAGTTAATTATGTCCATATATTCATAATTACAAGGTAGATGAGTTGGGTAAAACTGAAATTATGAAATCTGCAGAGAGATTCTATGAGGTTTAAAATGCAGAATATATATATATATATATATATATATATATATATATATATATATATATGAGATGAGTAAAAGACAGAAAAAAAAAACTTGTTTTAATCCCCTTCAGGCCACCTCACCCCATCTCACCCTAACTGCTTTCTGATGGGGTTTTATGTATTTATTTATTCTCTCATTTGTAAATCAACAACTCCTAATGCTGACTGGAGGCAAACACATAGTGGGTAAGATAAAAGCGACATTACAAATATTAAGAACATTTGATTAATGCTTTAAATGTTATTTTTTTAATTACAAAATTTCAAGATAGCATATACTCATTTGAAGATTAACTACTCAAACAGCTTAAAATGAAATTTTCTTTTACACACTGACCACCCGCAACAAGGTCTCCTACTAGATGCAACCACTTCAACCAGTTTCTTTTTTTGTTTTTCTCACATTTTAAAGTCTTTTCTTCTTCCTCCAGGCCTCCACACATTTTACCTCCATGCTATAATTTTACATATTCTACATAATATCTAAAGTTGCAAAAACTTTAAAAAGTTCCCTTACGTAACTTTTCTAGCTCAAGAATATAATTTGCTTTAAATTTAAGGAGATTTTGGATTTTTTTTTTACACTTTTGAAAAGCAGTCCACCTTAACTTTCCTCTTTTGGGGGTGGGGGTAGTTTTTTTTTTCAGACAAGGTCTGGCTAAGTAGTCCAGGCTGGTCTTGAACACATGGTAATACTCCTGTTTCAGCCTCCCAAGCATTGAGATTACAGGTGTGGGCCATCATGCTTAGCTCACACACAGCTTTATACTTAAATTAATTTTCTTTCTACTACTGAATGATGTGAAAATCTTCCGCCATTTGCTACAATGAAGGCACCCATCATCAAATAAATGATGCAGGGCATCTCTTCCATCTAAACTGTGATAGCACAAATTGCAAACGTCCCCAATTAGTTATTGAAGATCTAATCTGAATAAAATGATGTCATCACATAGGACGCAAATGCCAATCTTTCATTGCTTCACAAACAAGGATTGTGAGCCATAGCCCTAACAAGAAGCCCCCGGTGAGCATTGGGTGACTATGTTACTATCTTTGCCTGAGGGTCCTGCTCAAGGGCTTTAGCAAATTACATAGCTACTAGTCAGAAAGGACTGTACATGTTTCCTGTCTCCTTTTGATTCATCTTGATGGGTTTCCAATGGTGTGAGTAATAAGACCTAATCACAGTTTTAATATTTGAAGTGGTTTAGAGTAGATATAGGTAGTTTACTGCAAGATTAAATCAATTAAAATTTATTTATATGAAATGGACGTATGTGAGCTATAACATTTTTCTAACCATTTCTTTCTGAAATATTCCTCTTGAAGCTTTGCAAAAATGGAAATGTGGCGGTTGAAGGACAAAATTTTCTCCTTATCTTTGGAGGGCACCTAAGAGTCGCCGCATGGATAAAGATAGTAATTTGTTAAGGCACACAGAGAAATGTCAATTGTGTTTTCATATTACTAAGAAATAATGCCCCAGTCATGATGACCCCTGGAATAATTCTTTCCTTAAGGCATTTCTGGTCACTGTAATCATGTAACAAATCACATTGTTGAGAAATAGCAGGTGACTTTAAGGATAGTTCATGAAAAGAACAGGAGATGTGATGGAGGTGTGATCCAGTGGTAGAGCCCTTGCCTAGCATGTGTGAGACCCTAGGTTCAGTCCTCAAGACCACCATATATACACGCAAAAAGAGACAAATAGTGAAACTCTATTGGACACTGAGCTGCTGAGCTATTAGTCTCAGTATCATTGGAAACTTTACATCATCGCCATAAAATCTGATGACAATGTTCTCCTCTAAGATATTTATCAGAGCATAATCTTCCAAAAACTGAGTAAAAACCCTTAGGTGGTGTCTCCTCCAGTTTCTACATGTGCTTCAAGAACGTGTGTTCCTTGTCCTAAGGAAGCTCTAGGTTGAGGGCCTCCCTGTAGTTCACTCACACCGAATGCACTCTCACACTCCCAAGTGCCCGTGCTCTTTTCCATCATGCTTTCCCATGTGGGATGCAGCTCCTCTCTGGGAGTTTTCCCACTCTCATCTCTGTGTGTCCATTTCCCCTTTCTCTTTCAAATTTTCCCATTCTGTTTCTTTCAAGATCTACACCAAACTTTCTCTCTCTTTGGAACATTCCCTGGAGTTCTTTTTGGAAGAAATCTCCCTCTCTCCTAAACCAGAAGAATAATTTACCTTCCTACCATGTTATTTTTTCCTTTTTTTTTTTTTTTGTATTGGGCATTGAACTTAGGGCCTTTGAACTGAGCTATATGCCTGGCCTGTTTTTTATTTTATATTTTAACGTAAGTTCTCACTAGGTCATTAAATTGCCCAGGCCAGATTTAAACTTGGAATCTCCCTGACTCAACCTCTCAGCGAGCTGAAATTATAGGTCTATGTCACCATGCTCTGCCCCTTGGAAGACATTAGAAACTTCTTCATTTATGAATATTTCATCACCTCTGCTTGACTATAGGTTTCCTGGGAGTATTACCAAGGCCCAAACACATTCTAAGCCTTGTACACTGTGACCATGGATGCTTTCTGAATAAATTAATTTTACCAATTTATTGAATGAGTAAATCGGTACCAAAAAAACTTCTTTAGTTAAAAAATTATACCAAATTTTATGTTGGTTAGTGATCTATCATTATATATAGCAAGGAGTTTCAAGCAATCAAGAAAATTTCAGAAAAAAAAATTTACTCTCTACAGCACAGTTGCTGAGATTTTTTTCTTTCTCTTTTTCTTTTTTTTTTTTTTCAGCATTAGAGATTGAACATAGGGCCTCATGAACAGGAGGAAAACACTCTTGCCGCTGACTTTCATCCTTGGCCCCAGTGTAGATGTTTTCTAATGTTCTAGTATATTTCCACATAACAGACACTTCTTGGTACTTTAGATTTGTCTGGATCAAAGACAAACTAGTTGGCATCTCTACTGGGAACTTTTGTTACCATGAGAGCTATTACATAAAGAATTCAAAATAATAGATGAGCAACTATTTCAACCATCCCTCAATCAACACATGTTGTATGGGCTTCTGTGACATTGCACAAGTTGTATAGTTGTGCTAAACTTTTGTTGTCTCGTCTATAAGTTGGAGACAGTAATGTCTTTCTCACATGGCTTGTTTTCAGGATTTGATGAGAAAAAAGTGTATAAATGATAGAAGGATATCTTATGATAGGAGTCTCTTTACCCTCTGTCAGAAAAGTGTCCTGATAAATGCACAAATCTACAGTGTTTATAGAGTACCCCTGTGATGTCCTTGTGTGCTCCACAGCTGTGCAGGACATCTTGGTGATAATACTTCTGAGGATAGCGAACCCTTCTTATTCTCAGTTTTCAGAGAATATTCAGGTAGTATTCCTGCACCCTAAATTCTGAGGAGTCACTCCATTTTTATTAGCACACATCTCATTCTATTCCAATTATCTGAAAACCTTTGTGTCTCTATTACCAGTCTTTGTACAAGGTGACACTAGGAGCCAAGACCCTATTTCTCTGTGTGGCCTGTGCCCATTAAGGGTGCGACATACAGGAAGCGCTCAGTAAAAGCTGGTTCAGTAAATGAAGTGAAGAGTTAAGTAGGTGTCTTTACCACAATCCAGGCACTTGTTTCTTTCCAACACAGCCATAACATTGACATGTATCTGAAAAAAATCATATCCATACCTATAAACCAACCCAAATGTTCATTCATGTACAATCAGGGAATACAGCTTAATCTTTCACCAGGGATTAATGAGAAATGGTGCCATTAGTGAGACTCAGTCTTGTATGGAGTAGGCATTAGTGTGATTAAAGCTTTTTAAAAAAATATTTATTAAACACAACAGGTTGCTACCAAGATCTGTAAATCTCTAGGATTAAAAAAAAAAAAAGAGAAGGTTCTGAATAGTGTACCGAATGGTCAGTGCTTGTCCTCCTAAGGGGATGATGACAGTTCCTTCCTTTTGTTTTGTGGGGGTGAAAATTGCAGGAAAGGAATTTATAAAGATCATTGGCATATATTTAAGAATAAAGGCTGTGAAGGTGGGCCAAAAGGATTCACCAAACGGTCTTCTTATTAGGACCATCACTGTAGGCTTTGAACTTGTTTCTGAGCAGTTTTCTATGATTGAGTTTCCTTCCCTCAATACTTTAAATATTCAAAAAGCCTTCCTACCAAGTCACCACCCTGCAAATGGACCATGCGGTCAGCTCAAGCATGATGCTTTACGCTCTCTTGTATCTGATTTGTCACATTGTTTAGAGCCTGAAAGTATCAGGTTCCTCGAAAGTCCCTGGTACTTCTGTTGTCAATTTTTTTTTCCCCCGAGAAATGCTACATTCTAATACTGTCCCTTCTCCTATGGTAAAAGACTTGGTGTCCAATGTAGAGTGGCAGTACGGAGTCTCTCCCTGGGTCCTTGTATCATAAGCTCTAAAAAACCTATCCAGGCTTTTTAAATAAATGTTTTCTTGCCATGCTACTCATCTGGCAGAGGAAGTCAATTTATTTATGAAAAAAGACAAGTGAAAGCCAACTAGCATTTTTAAGGATGTGGTGGCAGGAGCGGCACTGAAGACCTCACGGGCATTGTCATCTTCGGTCCTTAGGGCGACTTCACAAAGGAGGGTTATTACTGGCCCACGTGACGGGGAAGGGCGCTGAGTTCGGGTGTGGATGACTTCCTGAGGTTACAGTATGACTCTGGGAAGAAGCCAGACCAGGAGGACCTAAAGGTAGAATCAGAGCTCTCAGTCGCTACTTCTCCTTCTTCTCAGCTTCCCAGTTACCTTTCCTTATCTCCGCAGTGAACCTGCCACAGAATAATTCTACTGAGGGGATGTCTGTGCACCTTTATGGGAAAACCAGACTCCAAGGGACTGTGGAGTTATCCACAAAACACCATTTTCAGGAAAAAATAACTGCCAGAAAATCTCATCGCTGCTTAGTTTTCTGAAGTGGTCTGTGTGAGAGGGGCAGTTAGAGAGCAAAAGGAAGCTGGGTGTGGGGTTGCGGGTGGTGGCTCCGTGTCACACGGTGAAGGAAGGCACAGGCGTGTGTCTCTTCGTGCTGAAGGAGGACACACTGGCACAGAGGAGCAAGAAATGTGCTCACATCTGGGAGGTGATCCCAGGTGTGAAAGAGATGAGCCTCCAAGTCCACCCAGAGCTGGAGTGTTAGACTCGATGCCCAGGAAACCTCAACCCCTGGTGTATACACAGTGAATCCACACTGCTCCTCAGAGCCCAGAAGTGGATCCTGGCATGGATTTTTCCTTGGTAGTAACAGGACATAACATATGTGGGGAGGAAGGGAACCAGCGGTAACATCCCTCACCTGACCCGGAATTGCCAGAGAGAGTGAGACAGTAAAACTAAACAACTCAAAGAAACAGGCCAAATCTCAGCTGGTAAACCATGCCATATTTCCTTCAAGCTTAATTTATTTAGTTTTTATACTGGTAGTTCTCAAATTTTAGGGTGTAAAATAACCCGAGGAGATTGGTAAAATGCTTGTACCTAGGTCCTATCCCCTACGATTGCAGTTTGGTGGGTTTGGGTGGATTATTGGATGCTATATTTTCGATAGCACCCAATAATATTCCCATGTCCTTCATTAGAGAAGTAAATTTTAAGAAAATAACCCTAGATTTAAGCAAATGCTTGGAAAGCTGACATTCCCTGGGGTTATTTAGGATGAAGCTTATTAAGATGTTATTCTCCAGGAATACTCATTTACATCCCCGGAGAAAGCAGCAATGGTTAACAATGCATACGACTGTGGCCAAAAACTTTCCTGTACTTCTTCAACAAGAATGTCTAGGAAAATATGAGGCAAGACTGCAGATGGACGAGACAGCCCTGGACTGTGTCCCTGGATGGACTTAGCTGTGCAGGCCTTCCTGGACACACTCAGTGTGGGCCAGGTGGAAATTACCCCTCAGCTTCAAAGAAGGCTATCTTTGAAGAAGTGTGAAAGTACTCTCATCTCTACAAATTAATTAATTCATTCTGCAGTTGTAGAGGTCTTCTTCAGTAGGCACTGTATTTTAGATTTCTTTCCTGCTTCTTCCTTTTCCCAGAAGTCCTGTGTCCCCCTGCAATGCCTAGTTAATTACACTCTGCTAGATCTGGCCTCCCAATGAGACCAGTTCCCCTAGTATATGTCCTTCTTGGATCATGAGCCTGCCACATGTGATTCTTGGATTAACGTCTATCTTCCCAAATTGTAAGCTCCATGTGAGAAGGGATTGTGTGTTTCTGATGCTTTTGTTACTGTTGCTCTGGTTTTTAGCTCTAAGTTGCTTAATATATTTTTCTGCAGTGGAATTGTTTTTCTGTTAAATTATACAACCAGTTGTATTGGATGGTTAAACATCACATGGTTTCTCTAATATGAGAAACCCAGAATACAGTCATGTCATAGAACTAAATGGGGAAATAGTGAAAGTTCAGGGGAGGGAGGAAGTGTGGGAGGGTCACAAAGGGAGAGGGGAAGGGCAAGTCTGATGCAATGTGTGTGTGTGTGTGTGTGTGTGTGCGTGTGCGCACGTGCACAAAACACTGAAGTTCAGTGTAAACATTATGTATAACATATATACATATCATTAAAACAGGAAAAAGTTGCATTGGATGAAATGTTTTAAGATTTGGGGGTTTCTGTAAAGTTAAGTTGATCAGTTTTAATTTTTTATAACGTCATTTTTTAAGGGTGTTCAATGGTTAAAAGTCAAGGGTCATATGATAGTTTAGCCTTTTAGAGTATGTACTTAAAATTCAGTAAAGGTTATTTAAATACCAGTAACCAAGGGCTGAGAATGTAGCTTAGTGGTAGACAGCTTGTATTATCACAGGCAAAGCCTTGGGTTCTGCTCCCAGCACCACAATACAAACAAACAAACAAGCAAAACAAATAAACTGGTAACCAAAGTTTTACTTAAGATTATTTTTCTAATTCTGACATGTATTAATTACCTCAACTATGAAACTAAGTCAACAAAGCACGCAGAGATTTAATGTTTATATTCATTTCTAGTCATACACTAAAGGTTGATAAGCTATTTGAGGTATTGGTGAAAGAAGAGAAAAATGCTTAAGAGGAAAGAAACTCTAAATGACATTTAGAAATATGGGGAACAATTCTAACCGAATTGGAAAAATGTCAATCCATGTGTTGTGGTTAGGATCTGGGGTGTCCCTCCAAAGTCTCATGTATCTTAATGTTATGGACTGTCTATGGAACCATGTGATGTTGGTGGATTGGGGTCTGGTCTGGAGGGGTGGATTGCAGTTAAGTTAGGATTAATGGTGTGCAGTGGCTACACCTGGATGCAGGAGGGACGGGTTACTGGGCGGAGACCTGAAAGAATACATAAGCTGCACCTGCCTTCCTGGAGGGTGGGGTCTAGTCTCAACTAGCCTCAGTTTGTCTTCCTGTTTGTCCGGGGAAGCTGCCTCCACCTCTCTCTCTGCCACGTACTTTGATTTTTGCCGGCCACTCCTGAATGGACTGTGACCTTCGAGGCTGTGAGTCAAATCTTTCCTTTCCTAAGTTTGTGGGTGTTGGGTATTGAGTCACAGCAACGAAAAAGTAACTAGGACAGAAATTGGTACCAGACGAGTGGGGTCATTGCTGTATTTTATCTGAAGATGTGGCTCAGAAGTCTTTGGAACCGGTTTGCAGAAGGAATTTGGAAAAGTTTGGGGATGCAAGCTGGAGAAGCCTTTGAGTGCTCTGAGCCGAGCTTGAGGGGAGATTCTGGTCGGAGCTCACAAGACCAGAATGCTGATAGAAGTGTGGATTGGAA
>PVKB01000213.1:973844-975112 GCA_004027205.1 Ctenodactylus gundi | reverse complement strand
TCATTAGCAGAGTTCTTTACAGTATGACTCTACTTGGAAAGTCAGAGTTCTCGGTGAAAAACTCTCTCTTTCATCCCTTACTCACATGTTTACCATTTGAGACACAACAGGGAGGAAGGCCTTTGGTAAAATTGGGAAGAACTGAACAAAAAACATGAAAAGGTAAAATCTCAAGCATTCACATAGAAGTTAAGACAGGACAGTGAGATCCGAGGGGCAGATCATAAAATGAAATTAAAATCCTGGCTCCCTTAGCACTCAATGTATACATGGACATCACATTCAAATTATATTCTTCCTCAGTCCAATTAGAAAATGTGATCAAAAGCAGAATAAAATGTATTATGATATTTAAAGAATCTGCTCAAAATATAAAGACTCAATTTCAAGAAAACAGACTCAGGCTAGGGCATAGCTCAGCAGTTAGTGTTTCCTTAGCAAGCACAAGGCACTAGGTCTGACTTCCCAGCAGAACACAAGCCAGGTGTGACGCAACCTGTGTGTAATCGCAGCACTACAGAGGTGGGGGCAGGAGGGTTGTGATGAGTTCAAGACAAGGCTGGGCTACACCAACCTGGACTACAGAACGATATCCTGCAAGAAAGAAAGAAAGAGAGAGAGAGAGAGAGAGAGAGAGAGAGAGAGAGAGAGAGAGAGAGAGAGAGAGAGAGAGAGGGAGAGAGAGGCAGGCAGGGAGGTAGGGGGGAGGGCGAAGGGGGAAGGGAGAAGAAGAGAGCTTGGGTATTTTGTACACATATATATCATGTCAACACTATAATCCCTTCTCCTTTTTGGCCTTCACGCACCCTCCCCATGTCCCCTAACTCCCACTATCACACCCTTTTGGTTCTATAAAATGCCTGTATACTGGGTTTCTCATATTGGAGCAGCCATGTGATAATAAACCTTTTGTGTTTGACTCACTTCACTAAGGATGATGGTCTCAAGTTACAACCGTTTACCTTCAAATCCATCTGTCTCAAGGATTGTAATGTTAACACAAAATACATGTGTACAAAATACCCAAGCTCATTGTAACTATCATGTATTGCATATACATACATACATACATACATACATACATACATACATATATCTATATCTATATCTATCTATCTATCTATCTATCTATTTATCTATATTAGTAAAAGGGGGTTAAAAAAAGGAGATTCTAATGAAACCTACTGATTACTCATTATCAATCAAAACACCACTGGTGATATCCTCTCCTGGCAGACTGCTAGGCAAGGTAGGGCTTGCTCGCTAAG
>PVKB01000213.1:903844-968844 GCA_004027205.1 Ctenodactylus gundi | reverse complement strand
GCTTTTGTCTGGGAGACGTACCGGACACTATAAGTCCCAATGTTATATATTTCTCATCAATTTTTACAGTTGCCACTGATTAAATATATATTGATTCATAAAGTATTACCATCAGATCAGTTGTCACCATATGCAAGCATATGTCATTTACATTTTAACAGTCATATAAAAATGGCAGAGGGGCTATCCAGAAGCCATAATCTACTACAGGTCATTCCGAAGTCTCCCTAAATGCATTAGCAAACTCACAGACAGTACTAGTCTCTCTGTGTTAATCAGCAGCCAAAGAAGAGAGGGTGGGGAAATCTTTATACAACCATTTCTTTTCTTTGGCAAAATATTTCATATATAAACATGGTAAAGAGTAGACTGAATGATGTAGAAGAAAATGTGTTGCTGGGTTAAATTTTTCCGTATTACTACAAGGTGGAAGTTGAGGTCAGCTAAATTAGCTAAGCATAACACAACTGCCCATTAAAACTCAACTGAATATTAACTGCTAATGCATAAACTTGCTTATTCAACATCATCATCCACAAAAATAAATTCCACGGTTGCATCACCTTTCTAGATGTTGCATCTAGAATGCACTTAGCTCACACTTTTCATAAAGAGCAATCACCAATCATCTACTTATAGCCCAGATATCACAAGTTACAATACTAACTTGTAACAAACACATCTGGAGACATTTAAAAACCACCCTGATCCAGAAATAGAAAACAAAAGAACAAAATAGATGTTTTGCTAGAAGAAGAGAAATCCACTCTATATGTTAACTATCCTATGAAGCTGTGTAGACATTGCCTAGACTATTAAAACCTTCCAGTAACTGATAGGTAATTGCTCATTTGCTGAGTGCAGCAGTGTACAGCAGACAGAGGCTGTGAGGGGGTCATCCTTCCTAGCTAATATAGCATGTAGAACTTGCTGCTACCACAACACTTAATGCTCATAGGACAGAGTCATCTTTAATGCAAACACACATTTTCTGCCTTGCTTCTATGTTTTCCATTATAATGCAACACAAAAACAGTGTACATTTCATCCCATTCCTATGAGGTTCGCATATGCTGGTCCAAGTTGGACTAAATATTGTATTGCTCTTATTACAGTGGATAAATATTTTAGAGTCTAGGAATTAAATATTTCATTTTTCAGCATGCTCTCCGCAACTATTATGAACTTTTTACAGCTTCTTCACTCACAGGAAATCTTTAGGGTTTTCCTTTTTTAAATGTAATGCTGTTAGTTGTTTCCCCAAACAGAAGCAGATCAGAGTTAAGAAATAAGCTCAATAAATCACTTTATACTTGGTGTTAATAAGACCATTAAGTTTCCTCATAGAAAGAGATTTTTTTCCTACAAAGCATATGTGCTTTATTACGAAAAAAACCAAAGCAAACAATAAAAAGAATCAAGTAAATGTTACATTCTTAAGTGTACAATTTTTCTCTTCACTTTTATAATGGTATAGATTTCCTTGGCATACATCTCTTTATTTGGCACAAATATTTCTCACAGTAAATTAAGGCAACACATCCTAAGAAGAGCATGTCCTGAGCTGTTTGGTCTGAATTTTCCATAAAATAAGAAACTAAGAAGCTGTTTATATACTTGCCTTAAGAGATGTAGACTAATTATGTCAACTGATTTATTAAAACATGAAGTTCTTTGTCCAATTATTAAAAGTACAAAGAGACCAAAGAGTAATTTAAATGTCTAGTGTACCTCAAACAATTTTTTTCCTAAAGATTAATTATAATTCTAAGCAAAGCTACTTTAGATAGGCCCTTTAGGTTTTTTTGTTTTTTTGCAAGTTTAAATAAATTCATAACAATAACATTACCTCATTGGCCAGCTCCAGGAGCACCGGGGCAGCTCCATTTTTCCCCACTCCACTCAAGTACCTAGACAAGACAAAGCCAAGTGGTAATGCAGTGACAAGAAAAGGCCAGCACAGACTTGTCAGCTTTCCCCGTGTGTACACATTTCTCCTGGGCAAACACCACACTCAACTCTTGTTAAAGTACGATACTGTCATCGGAAATCATCGAAGGGTAGGGAATAACAAAAACAAGTCACCTCAAAACGAACCAGCTAACTGAGGTTGGGCAGAAGCTATGAGTTCATCAGTCTCCCTTGTTTTCATCTCTTACCACATAAAGTCAACAAAGATGTGGTTTCTAAAGAACAACCCCTATGACTCTGGCTCTGTCTATGCCAGACAACCATAATGCGGCAAGGAAATATACAGCCTTGCATAGGTCAAAAATGCATTCATTTCCCCATCTCTCATCTTTTCCTTTATGACTGCTTCATACAATCACCTGGCATCTTATTAAGAAAAGAACCAGACTGACTTGGCGGCTGGCACACATGTGATGGGCAATCCGAGCCGTCTTCTTCCCTTCTGGATTTCTGTAGTAACTTCCCTGGAGGTCACCTAACTCCACCAGAAACACAACTACAAAAACAAACACATAAAAATCCCCAAACCCATCTGAGACACGGAAGGCTGATTAAAAAAATTTAAAACCAACTTTGGAATGTACCTTTCTTCTTCTTTAAACACTTCAATGGTCTTTCATTAATTCTCAAGATTAATTTATAACTACCTAACAGTTCTCTTAAATTTCATCATAATCTACCTATTCCACTATGCCAGTTCATCCATAGCCACTGTCCCCCACTCTTACCCTTCCCAGGTAACTGATAATTCACCTGAAGTAACTGACATTTCAGCTCAGATACCATAGTCCTCAATCCACCAGCACCCAAGAGTACATAAAATGTGCTCTCCATAGCAATTGCATAACACAGCATACCACAAGGCCTTCTTATTCTTGGAGCAGAAGCTCAAGACCCACTGTGGGCACCTGAAGCCATGGGTACCGCCACACCCTGTACCTACTATAGGGTTTGTTTCTTCTACCTACATACCACAAAGTTTAATTTATAAATTAAGTACCGTAGGGGGTTGAGAATAGTAATAGAATAATTATAATAATACACTAACATAAAAGTTATATAAAGTGGTCTCTGGGCAAACACAACACTAGCCCTTGATAAAGAATGCCTCTATCATAGGAAAGCATTGAAGGGCAAGCAATGAGAGAAACAAGTCACCTGAAACCTAAGCTAAGGTTGAGCATTAGCTATGAGCTCATCAAAATATCTTATTAAACTACACTCACACTTCTTAACAGTGGTGACATAGGAGGACACAATTGTGTGAAGAGATACAGTGAGGTGAGTGACAGACATAGGGACACAGCGTGAGGCCCCTATTGACCCTCTGAGCTTAGGCCAGAAGGTTACAGGGAGGATCATGCATGATGATGCTGGTTCCCTGTGGGTTCATGAAAAGTAAAGATAATAAAACCTAGGACAGTAAGGGGACTACTGAAACTCTATGCACAGAGTAATGCTGGAAGCCTCTAGGGGGTTGGAAAATTCTATTTTATTCAGTTTATTACACCTGGCACAGTTCTTAGTTTAAATAAATTAATACATATTGTCTATAATGAAAAAGAAAATAGAATTGGGTATGGATATTTTTATAGTATAGTGTTTATTTGAATAAAGAAGATCTGTCTGATAGTAAAAAGAAAAAAAAACTTCAGTAAGTGAGGTCTTCCATATAACTGCCAGGAGTACATACTGAATTATATTATTTCCCAACTACACTTACAAAGATGCACAATTTTGCTGTAAGCAGAATGGAGTAAGAGCAAATCATTTAAGATGGACAAAGCCTCAGGATCATTATGACTCTGGAATAATTACAAATCCATCTTCCATATGTTCAGACACTTCCTGAATATATTATTTAACAAACTGACATGGAAATAGAACTTTCAGGTATAGTTTAGAGAACCGTCTCTTGGAAATAGGTCAGTTGAGAACTTCACCTTATACAGACACTTCCCCTGCACTCAATGGCCTGAACAATCAGCCAGTCATGTGTTTGTAACCACCAGAAGTATAGTCTACTAAGCATCCCAATTGTAAGAGTATTTCATCCTAAACTGATATTAGAATATCTTTACAACTTTCTATCTAACATTCATGTATCCCACAAGCATAGGGTAACTCAAAAGTTTGTTAATTTTTTCTAAAAATGGTCACTTTGGAACACCTTGTACATTGAACTTGGTGCTTGCAAAATTTTTCTCATAGCATTAATTTTATTTCAAATATTATAACAAATTAGTCTGAGCAAATGAACTTCTATTAATATTTTAATATTTTTTATATATGGCAATCTTTGGGACATCCTTTATTACATGGTTTCATATCAAATTTATCTAGTCGTTATCTTATTAATGAACAATGGCAACTTACATCAAGTTTAAAGAAACAGGAGAGAGTGAAACACTAATAAAAGTTTCTGTACCCATCTATAAAGTAATTGAGGTATGATAACAGTTTATACAATGACAATTCCTAGTAATGTGGCTGGTAAAGATTCTCAGTTGGCCATGTAAGGAAACCAAATCACAGGGTACTGATGAGCCCACAAAGCCCCTGAATGGCAGAAGCAAAGCTCAGAGACAAAACTCCGTATCCTCCAGCTGGCCAGGTGCTATCCTTGGTGACAACAGTGAATCTATTTATTTCCCAGTTTGTTTTCTGACTCTACACTACAACATTTTTTAAATGTTAGAGAAGAAAAATTAAGTTTAATTTAATTTTTGTCTTCCTGTATTAAAATGACAGAATAGGCTACACCCAAAGTTTTAGATATGACATCAAAGGACATACTCATCACAGGAAAAGTTCAGTAAAATCATAATCGGAAATTCCTAACGTTCCCATTCTCTGTATCATCGTAGTATCTTGTGCAGACTTAAGACATTGCACTTGTAAAATTGGCCTAATGGTCAATTTCTCTAACTAGAGTATGAGCACCTCGGGAGAGGGTTACCTAAGTACTGGACAGATGCCTAGCTGAGATCTGAGCTGTGCGGGACACAAGGAGGCCTTTCTGGGCCAATGTGTATATCAGACCCAGCTCTGTAGCTGAGGCTTATTTCCATTTCAAGCTTTTTTACACAGAGGTTACATGTCATTATCTAACTTCGCCATTGAAGGCCTTAGACATGCAAAGCCTTTGGGTAAAATAATCCTTAAATGACCTTTAGAGAAGATCCGTTTTATGCTTTTTACTGTGAAAGAGTCATTAAAACCTAAGATTAAGACAATATATACATATTTAAAATACAAGGTGGAATGAGTTGGTCTTTAATCACTTCCTAATACTTTAATGGCAAGTCTTCAAAAACCTACCAATAGTATCCTGTGGAGCTTATACTTAAACACCACCTTTGACAACTTTCCCCTTAAAAATCTCTGGAACCAGTTTCTACTACCACTGCCACCAGCCCGTCACTTCAACTCTGTTGACCAAATGCGCATGTGGCTGTCCATCTTGGCAGAATCCACAGAATGACCCACCTGACATGAAAACATGACTGGCCCATGTGCTTAAAATCTACCATTGGGTCCATAATACCTATTTTTATCATAAACTTTAGAGCAAGACTTACAGTATCTATCTCTTCAAGATCAGGTAGTCCTTCTCCATTTGCTCTCTATGCCTAAGTCCAAATATCCTAACGCTGTCACAATCTCCTCTATGTTTAGTGTACCCCCGTCCCCTTCCAACAAACAAGGAAAGATGAGTCCTTGATCTCTAGGCCATAAACGTGGGTGCTGCTCTAGGTACCACAGATGACTAACTGCTGGACTCCACTATACTCTGGACAGACGTGACCCAATCGGTGCTTCTTCCACATTTTACATGTTTAGGTACACAGCCGTTTTCTCACTAAATAGAACAGTTGAAGGCAGGTACTGTGTCATTTGTATGATCACTTGCTAACACAGCAGATGGGACACAGGGAGTATGCAACAAATGGTGCTAGTTGAACAAAAAAAGATACAAATTTTCAGAAACCATTTTTATAGTGAATTCTCAACAGATTTGAACTAATCTTTTCTCTACGTGAATATTAAAATAAAGTTCAAATGTTCTGATTTTCTAAAGCTACCAAAGCTGGCTTTTTGGCTGCTGTTTGCCAGGAGAAAGGATGAGACGGGAAAGGGTATTTATTTCTAAACTTTGCTGTTGATGAGGACATGAAAATCTGAGCAATTCTGTGTGCGTACAACATCAAAGTACATCAATTTAGAGGAATTTAGACAGATTTAACCAAGTATGTTTTCTGTTTGGAAATATAATGACATTAACACAGTGCGAAAAATGTAGAATTGTTTCCAAAATGAATACCCGAGCTGCCTAAAAATGTACAACTTGGAGAAGTGAGGAAATTTTCTCTATAATTCAAATGCCTGAGAAAATATTTTCTACTATTATTTAGATCCTATTGAATTTTAGTTAGCCATAATGCATCACATTAAGTATGAACAATAATATCTTAATTAACATGATCTCAGTACTAGCGAGAATGTAAAAAGACACAGAAATTCTCTCATACTGTTAGTATTAGTGGCTAGTACATTTCTACATAGTCACTTGGTAATACGTATTTTTCAATCTTTACATAAATAATGACAGGACAATAAAATGTCAACTCATGTATCACAATGGGTCACAATGTTTTTTTTTTTTTTTTTTTTTTTTTTACCCCAGACAGGATGTCACTCTGTAGTCTGGACTGGTCTTGAACTCACTATGTATCCCCAGCTGGCCTCAAACTCAGGGCAATCCTCCTGTCTAAGCCCTTTCAAATTTTGGAATTACAGGCATGCACCACCACATTCAACTTACGTGGTGCTGGGGAATCAAACTCAGGGCCTTGTACTTGCCAGGCAAGAGCTCTAACTGATGTGCCATTTCTCTAGTCCTGTGCATCACAATGTTTATCATAGTATTACTTATAATAGTAGAACATAGGAAATGCACATGTTCAACAAAGGAATACTGCAGTAAATATTTATACTTTCACATAATGAAGTAATCAATAAAACATAAAATTTTCTTATAAAATAATATTATTTCATATAGACTTTTCCAATTTAAGTTCGGGATAAATAATTGCACATATAGTATGATCTCGTGTATATAAAAACAAGCTAACAAAAGACTAGAATATCATTGTAACTGGTCTTATCTCTGAGGGCACCTTCATGGGCAATCATTCATTCCTTTTTTACACCATTACAAAAGTATTTAGTTTTTACAGTACAGGGTACTAGTTTTTGTTAAGACTTTCAAACCTCTTAAACATGTTTTGATACAACATGATTTGCCCTTATTCTATTTGGTAAAACACCGAAAAAAAGTTTAAGGTCAATTTACTGTAATGAAAACAGAGACCTGCATGTTTTTAAAAAAACAGCTAGTGAAGTCCCAGTGCACCTGCAAGGTAACAAGATGGCCTGTTCCAAAGCTTAAAATGCACAGCAGGAAGAACCTGGAAGCAGGGTGGCAAGGAACACGTCAGCCAAGCTATCCTCTCGTGAATCTGACCAATGGAGCCCAACATTATATTTTTGCTTCAAATGCAGTAATCTCACTGAATAAATGACTTTCACATTTAAATAAATGTACAGAAATACAAATATATCCCTATAGTCCCATCATATCCACTCAATTGTTCATTACTGAGTGACTATGCTTAAAATTTTTATTTCTGGCCTGAACTACCCAGATAATACCTATAAAGTGTATCTTTATACCACTGTAATTAAATAACTTTTAATAAAACTAGAAATTTTATAAGGAGACTAGAAATTTTAGAAATTAGTTAATTAAAAATAACTTTTATAATCAGACAAACGAGTATGATAGGGCAGCCCATCGCCTGTTACCTCCTAATTTCTGAGTACCTGTCTCTCTAAAATGTTCTAATTTCCTCTGCTTCTGTTACAAGGCTTTAAATTGGTCACAGAACCACGATTTTCTATGACAGCCTAGTTCTATATGTTTACAAACAAAAGTGTACTTTTTGACATAAGAAAAATAACTTTCCAGTCTTGCTTTCACAGTGTGAGTGCCAAAGCACTTGTTCTTAATGTTTTAGGTTTCTCTGGATATCACTGGCCTCCTCAATTTTATAACGTATGATTTAGGTTATGACTTCAATTTTAATGTTAAATTTTACCAAAGTGGTTATGACTTTTTGAGTAAATTTCTTCCAAAGACCTCTTTAGAAAGGAAGCCTGCTAGACCCAAAGGTAGCATGGATCTGCAGTAGATGTAACTATTCAAAGGATATTTCTACACTCTATCAGAGTGAATGGTTTTTTAAAAATTAATTTCAATAACATTTCTATTCAATATCTATGTATCAATTCTTAAAAATAGCTACAGAAAATTAACATCTGTGTTTTATCCATATATTTATTTCATTTATAGAATTTTTGTGCATAAATATCATTCATCTAAAATCAGTGGTGTCACTCTTACCACTGAAAGGTTGACCTGTTCAGTCTTGAGTAAAATAATTTAAGAGCATATTTTAAACAGTTTTCTTTTGAATATGCCTTTGAAATAGTTAAGAAACAATTTCTAATGCAGATCATTACCATTTAGTGTTATAGTCACTTATTTTACAAGAACAATGCAATGTTTAGAATTTTAAAAATCAGAGCATCTTTAAAGATTCTGTTTTTATCATATCAAGAAGGTGAAACACCTTTATAATAGAGTTGAAATTAAAATATTTTCTGGATGTTCTATTGTTGGTTTTATATCCAAGCTCTTCTTTATAAACTACAAAACCTCCTTTAAAATGACTTGTGGAGAATATATCTCCACATGTCATTACTTGATATGTCCCTTTTTTCCAATTTTTAAAATAGCTAGTGCAATACACATAATGAAAAATGCAACTACATCAAAAATCAAATTTTATTTTTCCAGTTGCTGATCTAAACAAGTGAATATTCATTTAAGACCTTTGATATATCCCCATAGGTACATGTATACTTGAACATATGCACTTAAAATATCATGTAAGTTCCAACGAACCAACTGAGATTTCATAAATAATTATATCCCACAGAGCATGTACATGCCCATGTGCACATGGCAGCGTCACTATGTTCTTTAGATCCATACAAGAAAGCGTCTGAAAACCCATTTAAAGACAGCACTAACAGTTTTTAATAGCAGACTCAAAACATCACATATTGGATTATTCTATAGAAAATGAATTTAATAATCTACTTTATTCATAATTATTATTACAATTAGTAGGTGCTATGATACCCTGTAGTGGGGCCGGCAGGTCATACCTCTGGTAATAACTTTCAATCGCTTCCGAAGTATGATGTTTGGCATGTGTTCTTTTAATATGTTTCTGAAGCAAAACAAAACAAAAAGAAAACTTTATATTGTGTCACAGATCAAGTTCAAGAACAAGAATGGCATGTTTCTTGATCCCAATGACTAGCACATAGGACACAGGGAATAATAGCTTGGGGATTTGTGTGGCAGTAAAATTTTTTCCCTTCTAGCTCCATAAACTTATGCATTTTAATCTCTATTGCTTGGCTGGGATGTCTCCAGACTGTACCACAAGGTGCCGTATATATGTAAAAGCCAACAGGGTCATAGTAATTGAATCTAAATAAGTTTGCTTAGGGCTGCAAGAGGGCAAGGAAAAAGTTGTTCCCTCTTTCAACCTTTGTATTAATTTTCCTTCAATCCAATTCCATCTAAGTCCTCTGCGCTCTAGTTTTACAATCCAATTGCCATTTTTAACCAGGAAGAACATTGCTTAAAAACAACTTATTTGAAAACTACAAAAAGTAATTCCATAGAGACTTGCCACTTGACTGACACCTGTCATCTCATGATAAATGACTCCATTTTCTGCCTCTCTTGCCTTCTGCCACTCCAGCAATGGTCATTTATCATCATCTTTGTCAGCAATGGAAAGCGGCACTGACAGTGCAAGTCAGCAAACATTTAGCACATGGAACCACGCAACACAGGGAAATTATTATTGTCAGAATAATAATGGTTTAGCATAATTTATTACAGGTCCACCAAATAAGCAAAGGCTAGATGTTATTAGACAGATGGATGGGTAGGCTTGGCAGGCCTCCACTGAGACGCAGGCGGTGCTTGATGTGGGAAGGAGAACATCCTCCAACCCAATCAGAGAGCTGGCAGTTCAATTACAAAGAAATAAAGGGACATTCATCATTCAATTAGGCACCTGTCAACCCTCACAAAGGAGAAAACTTCTAACCTGGTACTCCTGGGAGAAGATGCTCAGCAGAGTGGCCTGCGATTGACTGGAACAAATAAAAGAAGGACAAAGTTAATTACTGGAGTGCACGGCAATGAAACAAAAGAGAAAGGAGCTTCAAAGGTAGGCCTGCTGCCCTGTAATCTCACAGAACACGAAAACAAGTGTGGAAAAGTTGTTCCAGATGAACACCTCAAACAAAGGCTTCCTGCTGCTAGGTCAAGGAGAGCGAAAAGGGAAAGGGAAAAATATGACTGGCCTCAAAGCAAGTAGCACGTTATTTGGATTTTTTTTTTTACACTTTATAATAACTGTAAAACACATATGTAGTATGCCATCGTGTTAACAAAGAACACGATAAAACAGAGTTTATATCCATAAATAAATGATGCAGTTTAGCCCTATAAGTAGTAAAGAACAGACAGCTCATTCATTGACGACATTCTGAAATTTTGCTACCAGACAGGTATTTTCTTCGGAGGATACAGCAGAGTCAGCAGGGAAAACTTTGCTCTTTCCTAGAAGAGGGCAGAGACCATAGGCATATTCCCACTGATACGGGTGATTTGAAAATAGAAGCTTTCACAACAGGAAGCAGGGGTCCTTGGAGCGCATCACTCCCAGTGCCTGCTGCAAGCGGTATTCATCTAAGGCTACTCACAGTGTCAAACACTTGGCGATGAAGCAGCCTGGAAAACATTCTTCCCGAGTGGGAACTTTCCTATTGCAATTGTTAACATTTAGAAACGCAATGGGGGTTTTCTGTCTCTCAAAAGCAATCAATACCCTAAAGCTACTCTTTATGACTGCCCTCTATGATCCATCTTATCATATCTTGAAAACGACTATTGCTATACTATTGTCCTATTAAGTGATAAGCGAAGGGATTAAACTTTAAATAATTCAACTTTTCTAATATGTCAAAGTTTTATGAAATCAATAAATTTTTGTACTTATGAATGAAATATCTGAAGTATATCATAGAGAATTTGAAGAACATACAATAAAAACAATACCATATTTGTTAGCTCAGTTTCACGGGGTTGCATCTTCTGTACACTGTCACAGACTTGGCTCCTAACCCTCTCAATTTAGATCAAATTAAGTAACAGAATGTTAACAGAAAATATCATAGATGTTCACCATGAGAAGCTGATATGTGATTATAGAACTATTTCAATGTCCAAGTAGTGAGAAATGATTGAATATAACTATAAATTAATTACAGTCTGATGTTTTAAAATTTCCTTTTAAAATTAGGAATCACTTCTGAAAAGGCTTATCACATACATATATTCATACACACACACACACGCATGCAACACGCACACACTCATATTCTACTTGGCCTGCCTCAGCTTAAAAGCAAATCACACGCACGGGTAAAGTTTCTGACAATAAGCTTCCAGGGGGGAAGAATGGCAAAATGAAAGCTAAATCTTCATAAACTACTTAACAAATTAGAATGTATGAATGAATGGATGCTCATGTGCAATAAGTAGATCCTCATGTACACCACTTTCATGTACATCAGAAGAGATGCAAACATTGACTGGTATACACAACGTCAACTCCAGGTTTCAAAGATATGACAGAAATAATGTGCTTGGCGTGACTAATGTGGAGAAAATGAAACTGTAAATAAAACAAGGCACAGCTACAGGTATCCGAACTCGAAAACTAAGAGACAGTGAAATATAAACTGTTCAAAGTCAGAAGCTGGGTAGAAGTGGAGATTACAGCAAAAACTGGGGGCAAGACAGTGTTATTAGCTGGGGGTGGGAGGAATGTTTTTAAATTGCTTAGAATTCAAGTCGGCTAAAACCATGGACAGAGCCTGTGGACCAACCCAACTTCTGTCTATCCAATAATAGTAAGAATTTCAGCTTAGGCTAGGAGTAAAAACTGGCGGAAACTAAAAACAAAAAGCAGCATATGTTATAACAACAAAAATACGCATTTGGGTCCAAACTGCTTTGGTTCTGTTGACTAAACAAAGCTGCAGAGACTGACTTGGCTAAGGAGTCTGCCTGCCAAGAGCTATTCCTATGTGAGCTGACTATGCGCAGCAGGCTCCGAACAGGGACACGCCATCAAGCACTGAAGAGCACTGCTGGTGTGACTAAGGCTCTGACTCCAGGGGGTGTTACTCGTCCTTTCTTCCCATGTGTGAATGCTGAGAAGGAAAGATTGCTGGGGGAAAGGAAACATGGTCACAGGATCTCAAAGCTACAGCTCTGAAGGAATCACCACCACCAACGCTGCTCCACCATACTACTGTTCCTATTTAAAGGCAGGGAAGTGAAGAGAGAGGAGAAAAATGCACAAACCTCTAGCGTGGTAGTAGAGCTGAGAAACAAAGAACAAATTAAATTCTAGAACCCATTCCTAATCCCTGAGGAAATTTGTATTCCTATCAGAACCCTATCAGTTCACTAATCAGTACACTAATTTCCTAGTTTAAGCATTTACATGACGTTACTTCACACTGGAAATGGACTCTGAAAGGTGGGGCATGGTGCTTATTTGAAAGAAAACTGAAGCCATGGGAGGTCGAGATTTTTGAGCAAACACCAAGGCTTTAAACTATATTCCTTTCTTGAAAATTCAAATTGCAGTTTTCCTTTAAATAACTGCATAAAAATCAAGTGCCATTTTTGTGTTGAAAGATAAAGGAACTACTGACTGCGGGAAACAGCAAAGGATTAAAAGCCAGTGGGGCAGTTTCCACTACCCTGCCCGCAGCTCAGGTACATGGTAGCCATCGCCACTGCCTGGGGTCTCTCTACCTTATGTGACGCTTCCTCAAATGCTATTTACTTCACACAAAGCAGCTTTAACACTTTCCCTCAACATCCCATGTATAAATAACCCGATCTTGCCTGTAGAAGATAGTACTCACTATTAGTTGTTAATTTAATAAAATAGTATTGAACGAAACATTTCCTAGTTATAAAATCATGTCATTTCTGCAAGGTCCCACATGTTCAGTTTGCTCTACCATTTTCCTGTGTTTTTACCCTGTATCGGATGAGTGTGAATTTTTATGTGTGTTTGCATGTAAGCACACATAAGTATTTAAAAACTGTGACTGGTCTAAGCACAAATTTTTGGAATGTGACTTCATTGCATGAAATAGTAACATTTATCCAAGTCGTCAAATAGTCCTCATTTTAACTTTGAGCATTGTAAATAAAGAAAAGCCCATGCAGAACCAATGTACTGTCCAACAAATAATATTTAAAAATAAAACTATGTAACCACGTGGGTCCAGAAACAAAGGGCTGCCGGCACCCACAATAACAACCTTGCAATTCACCATCTTTCCCTGTCCCAGAAGAACTGGCTCTTCTCGGCTTGTCTGCTCTACTTCTACAGCTTTAATCACAGAACTGGGCACCGGGTTCTCCAGACCCCTCTCAGGCCGTCCCACAACGTGCACCCTCCGGTACCTCATGTCTTCTCACTCGCCACGTCTCAGAGGGCTAGGCGAGCTCCAGTGCGTGATCCCACGTTCACTGCTATACACCACATTCTACTGTATTTGACTATCACTGCTGTGAACTCACTTCGGCGTGAATCTTCAAATACACATTTACACAGATTTCTAACAGATATAAACGTGATAGCAGAAACCAGGATTACTGACATTCAAATCCCAGGCATTAACAAAGACTGTCAAACAATTTTTTTTCCAGTGGTTATAGCAATTTTAAATTCCTGCCATGTTGCAGGACACTTCTTATGGCTACCCCATGTCTCATCATGCTCAGTGTCAAATTACAGAATGCCTTTTCACTTTCTTTGTGGTACTTGTTAAAGTGCAGGGGTTTTCAATTTTGATGAAGTCTAGCTTATTACTTTGTTTTTAATACCATTATGCCTTGTCTAAGAAATCTTTGCCTACTCACCCTCATGGAAGTATCTGCATATATTTTCTTTCAGAAGATTAATAGTGTTGGCTTTTACACATTAAGCTCTATGATCAATCTTGAATTAATTGTGTGTGTCAAGACAGGGGTTACAGTTTGTTTTTAATATTTTCATACAAACACACAATTGACTATACACCATTTGTCCACTAAATTACATTGGCATCTCCGAGGAAATGAAATAATTGAGTCCATTTTGAAATTTTCTAATCAGTTCCACTGATATACATGTTTATCTTGACACATATATCTTATTGTTTTGATTATTCTAGCTAAATCTACATTTAATGTAAATACTAATTTATGTAGGCTTAACTCTATTATCCTACTAAATGATAATTGTCTGACCTGCTATCCATAACTTTTCTTGTGTTCTTTTCAACTAATACTTAATCATCATTTTTGCTTGAGCAATTTTAAAGTTATGTACCGTTGTTTTAGCATGGTAGCACACCCTTACAACACTACCACACTGAGAGGCTAAGGCAAGAGAATCACAAGTTACAGCCTAGTGTGGGCAACTTAGTAAGACTGCCTTAAAGTAAAAAATTTTAAAAAGGGCTAAGGATGTAGCTCAGTAAAAAGGCCCTAGATTAAGTTCAACCCCCAGTACAACACACATTTTTTTTAAAAAGCGATATATTATTTTACTTTTACTATTCTTTTAATGATTATCCTAGATAACCTCATTCATGTCTTTTCAATTACTTGTGCATGAAACAGATAAAAATATTACAACATTATCTATTGTCCCCACTCCCAGCTTTAGCTTCATTTTTTACATGTGAAATCATTTTCTTTTAATAACTCCATCAGTATAGATCTGTTAGTAGCTCAAGGAACAGTAAGATCATGACTATTTTTAATGACAACCTCATTCCTTTACCTAGTTTTAGGATTTTTCTTTCTGGTTTTCAGGAGTTTCAACTATAAAACTGATTAAAATTTGCTGGACTTGAATGTGTTACTGAGTACATTTTATCAACTTGGGAATACGCTCAACAATAATTTCTTCCACATAATAAGAAAAATGAAGAAAATAGGTATGTTTCAGGAGAAAAAAAAAACACAATATAATTTCTTCAAACGTTGCTTTTGCCCTTCTTCCTCTTCCAATATTTCCAGTATGTGAATGTAAATACCTTATTTTCTCTCTCTCTCTCTTCCTATGTTTCATTCTTCTGTTAGTCTATGTTACATCCTACTTATTTTCTTTGAACTATCTTCCAGTGTACAAATTCTCTCTTCATTAATGTCTAGTTTATGGTTATATCCATCCAGTTTTGCTGATGGCAATTTTTAGTTCTAAATTTTCTATTTGATTACTTTTAAAATATGTTCCCTGCAGAACTCTCAAACAATGCAGAATACCAAAAATTCTATTTTGAGGTGTCATGCCATTTGAAAAACTAATCTATAAGAAATATGAGGACTAAAATGATGTTATATTTTGCCAGAGGGATTATGATTTGATATTAGGTTCTAGGAGCTTAGAATCTTTTTGTTCAGTTTCAGGTATTAATTTTTACTGCCAATCAAGTTAGTTTTAAATTGTCTTCTAAAGCTTGACCAAATTCAGCTCACAGTTATTCTGAGGATATAATCCTTGAAGGTTCTACCCTTGAGCTTGGGACATTTATTTACAAAAGCTACCCAGTTTGGTGGGCTCTAATATCTAAATTTTGTCTTCTGGTTTTATTAACACTGTTAAAAGTTCTGCTGAGGATTTAACTAAATGATACCTGACTAAATCAGAATATAACGATTTAAAAGGTAGCTTCCCCCAAACCATTTCTTCAGAAACTAAACATGAGTGCAAAGTAACTGACAGATTAAAGAGGGAGTTATGATGTAAGTAAAAAAAAATGCACAAAACATAGCAATGATTGTGGTATATATCAAAACCTGTGGGAAAAGTATACCATTAATTAAACATTAGAAGAAAAGAACAAATACTTGATTTTGTTGTAGGACCTTCCAGCAAACTATGTATCTCCGCAAATGCACAATAGAGTAATATGGTAGAACATGATAATTTTTTTGTTAAAAAACAAATAATACATAGGAATACTTAACAAATTCTGAAAAAGCATAAATGAAGTGAGGAACTTACTCTAGTACATACATATCAACACAAATACATTCCAGCATAACAGTATTTACCAAAAAGAGTTACAGATTTATATTCAAATTAGATAGCACTTACATAAAATGTAGCACAGAAAAATCTGACTGCTTATTTAATATATGGATGTAGTAAAAGAAATACATGAGACTGGCAGCAGTAAACACAGGACAGCAGCTACCTCGGATGAAGGAGAAGAGGAAAAGAGGAATGTTAGCCACGGCTATGGTATTTTATTTTAAATAAAATTAAAGTGGAAGAGGATGTAGACATGTCGGAACGGTTTACTTACGTGACAGTAAAAAGCACCTATGGCACATACAAGCAGCGGAATATTCAGCAGGGCAATCACACTATTCCCTATTCTTGGGCTCTGATTTCATAACAAAACCAAACGCAGAGGCAAAAGGAAAAGGACTGAGGAGGAGCTGGATAAATCTTTCCGATTCTCTTCTGTTCTAAGTCCCACCCTATTCTAAATGTTCTGATTTAATTACAGTCTCAAGTACCAATACTTCTTTCCTTTCTAATTAAGTTTGGGTATTAACTTTTTTAGAATAAGCCATAACATAAATCAGATAAAGAATGAGAAGTCTAGATGCCAGACATTTAATTTCAATGGCAAAACCAGACCTGCAGTAATTTTTCCTTTTAACTAATCCAAGTCACTTCAACACATTATATAATTAATGGGTAGATTTGTAAGAAATGTTTATCAGTCATCTTTTCAAATTTTAATTTTTTCTTCCAGTAACGATTTCTTTTGATTTCTTTCTTTAATGAGATTAAGCTACATCATGGGAAGCCCTTCAATTAAGTTCATAGTAATTTTATTATGATGGTAAAAAATGGAAAAAAGAAAAGGAGGGGGCAAAGCGGGATCTAGAGAGAGGTGAGATGGTGGAAAGGCAGTCAGGGTCTTGCCCTTATGTTTAAGTGGAATTTCGAACTCTGCCTCTCCTCCGCTTCCCATTTTCTTCACACTGCTTCTGTCCTAAACCACAACCTCCCTAGTTTCCAACTACTATCCATTACCTTTTTGTTTTGTTTTTTTGTAGTAGTGAGGATGGAGTCCGGGGCACTCAATCTGAGCTATGTTCCAGGCACAATTTCATTTTTGATTTTAAGAGAGGGTCTCATAAAGTTGCTGTGGCTAGGCTCAAACTTGCAACTCTCCTGCCTCTACCTCCTGGAGTGCTGGGATTACCTGAACCACCTGAAACACCAGAGCCAGCCTCACTTTTTCTGTATTTACTACATCTTGGTCTACAAAGTCTTTGGGGCCATAAATCCTATTTAGCCTCCACTGGAAGCACATTTGCCTCTCCCTTCAACAGAAGCAAAACTCAAACTCCTTGGTTACTAAACCTCAAACTGAGCTTGTCCTGTCTGACCTCCTGACACCTCTGACTGCCCTCCCCTCCCCACACTCTGATTGTCTGGGATAGGGTCTTGCTCTGCAGCCCACTGCTGGTCCTGAACTCACTATGCAGCCCAACCTGGTCTCAGACTCACAGCAATCCTCCTGCCTCAGTGCAAAGGTCTGAACTTGGAGTACCCCCCAAAAGCTTTGTGTATTTGGATGTAGTGGGATACCGGTGGAGCCATGTGCTGTTGGGAGGTGAGGTGTTGACTAGAAGGGGCAGGTGCTTAGGGCTTAACTTGAAAATTCTCAGTGTGTTGAGAATCGGATGTTGCCCCGTGCAGTGTTCAGGTATGTGTTGTTGACTTTTGGGCCAGGAATGAGGAGAGGCACTCACCCCAGTTGGGGGGTGTGGGGGGGGGGCGCTACTGGCAGCTTGAACTAAGTAAAGGAAAGGAGAAGAAATATGGTCACAGCTTCTTTCTGGAAAAGTTCTGGCCTTGTTTGAGTTTCCAGACATCAACTCCCTGCTGCTTCACTTGACTTTCTATCTACAGAGCCGTGAGCAGGTCTCCAGACTGCCACGCACTTTCACCATTGCTGGCTGCCCATGAGAGACTGCAGAGACTTCCTGAAACTGAGCTAAATAAATCTTTCCTCCCTTAAATTTTGAATTTTGGATATTTTGTCCCAGCAACAAATAACTAAGACACTCACCCTCCTGAGTGTTAGGATTACAGCCATGTGCCGCTTAGATGGTGCTGGGGAACTGAACCTAGGGCCTTGTGTTTGCTAGGCAAGAGCTCTAACTGCTGTGCTATTTCTCCAGCTCTGTGCCCCTTTTCTTAAAAGTCTTCTTTTCTCTGTACTCAGGGGTATTATTTTCACTCTCTTCCTATGTTACTAAGCAACTACTTTCTTTCACAGGTTGCCTATATTATTTGCTGGAGTTTTCTAGGAATTCCCAATCTTCTCTTTTCTAGTTACATAATAACCTGGATGACAGCACATCATGTTGTGTTCCTGACATCTACTTTCATAGCTTCCAAATGCATGTCACACAAATACACAGAATGGGGCAGAGAAGTATCTCCAGTCTTCCATACCGGCTCAGAGTCACGGTCTTCTCAATTCTTTGCCAACAATAAGTACCTAGTTGACCACCACCTTTCCTCACCACGGCATGTTTTCATACCTTATTTCCTTAAAGTCAATTATTTCTCTAAATGCAGAAGCCTGGGCTAGAAATCCCCAGGGCACTCTGGACACCTGCCTCTCCCTCACCCCAAGACGTCTCACTGGTCACCAGCTCTTGTCCATTGTGCTGATAATATTCTTTTCACATTATTCCTCCACCTCTAACTACTAGAGGGCTCGCAGCCTCACTTCCCTCCTTCCTGCACCTACACTTTCTGAAATAATCTTGAATCTACCAACGATGTTTCTAAGATATATATCTGATTACATTGTCTTTTTAGATTAGAAATCTTCACTAGGTGTCCACTGCCCACAGGATGACTTTCCAACCACACAGCAAGCCCCTGAGGACTTCCTCACCTGGCTTCAGACTTCCTCTTTTGAACCTGCCACAGTTCTTTCCTGCTTTAGAGCTGCTGAGAAGCTGATACTCTAATCTCACCACATCATTATTGATAACCATGTTCTCTCTAAAGTCCAGAATGTTCTCCTTTCTTTATTCTCTTTAGGAAACTTTTATTCTTAACAGTAATAATTGAACTCAGGATATTCTTACGTAATATGTTATCAACATTAACTCGTTATCTAGTAAACATGGATATTTCCTGAGATAAGATACGAGATTTTCACAATAAGCTCAATCTTTTTTCTTTCCAAATGACAAAAAGATGAAATAATTTGGCCAACATTACATGAAGCACTGTTTAACACCAGGTACAAGTAAGTCAGAGAAAAAAGTTGTGCTACAAATGGAAATTCCTGGAGTGATACTTTGTTATGTATCTTAATAGACAGGAACATAGGAACATATTTTAATATAGCTTTATTATTTCCTAATCATAATGTATTTATGACTAATGTGTGTGAATAAAGCCATATATATAAATAAAGAAATAAAATATGCTAGAATATAAACACACCAATTTTCCAAACACCCAGGTTCTCGCTTCTCACAACTAAGAGATACTGTCCTGTTTTCATCACTACATTCTCTTCTCTCAGCCTTAACTAAGGCTGACAGCTGGCAACATGATGAAGTCTCTTGACTTGTTTGATGAATTGTCTCAAAATCCAAAATGATTTGTCAAAATTTGTAGAGTTCTATTATGTTGAGTGTAACTGTAGTTTTATGAGGAAATAATTTGTGCTTCTAAAGTTGGGTTTTTATCATTGCTGTGTATTTAATGATTTTTTAACGAAATATCTTTTCTATACTATTAATCTGTAAAAATAAAAATCTTTCAGCCAACTCTGTTGGATAGTCTATTTTCTAGAACTCATTCTATAAATCATGAAAATTCTAGTTAATGTGAAGGTAGACATTTATAGTAGAATGCACGCAAGAAAATCCAAAGAAAATTGATTCATATTATACCTTCCTTTCTTATTCAGTAAAAGTAAATAGAAGGGAAAAAAAACCCCTTAATTTCAAAACAGGAAAAGAACTTGAATAGACATGACTCCTAAGGAGACATTCAAATTGATAAACAGCATGTGAAAAGATGCCCAACATCATGAATCATTAGGGAAAAGCAAATTGAATCTACAATGAGACACTAATTCACACTACCATGGTTTGGATCTGGAATGTCCCCGAAAAGTCTTGTGTATATGGATGATATGGATTACCCCTGCAACCATGTGCTGTTAGGAGATGGGAGTTTGGCCTGAAGCAGTGGATTAAGGGTGTGTAGGGGATTATAGGTGGGTAGTGAAAGAAGGGTTTATGGTGGATCATAGATTACAGGCTGTCGTGGATTATAGATTACCAGGTTCAAGCCCCATATGGTGGGCTTCACCCTGGAAGGAGCACAACACTGGACTAGTGTATGGGGGATTAGGAGCTTAAACTTGGAAGGAGAGGATCACTGGACAGGACCTGGAAGGGTATATGCTACTTCCTCCTTTTCTTCTGGAACTTGGCTTCCTGTTTGTAAGACCATGAGAAGCTGCCTCCACCTCCATCTCTACCTCTACCAAGCCTGTGGCCTTCTAAAACTGTGAGCTAGATAACTTTTTTCTCCCATAATTTGTACATGTCAGGTACTGAGTCACAGTGATGAAAAGATAACTAACATACATACCCCACAATTATGGCTAGAATAAAAAATACAGGCATTAACAATTGTTGGCGAGGACATAAGAAAATCAGAAGCCTCATACAGTCCTGGTGACATTCCAAAGTGGTGTACCTGCTTTGGAATAGAGTTTGTTGGGTCCTCAAAATATTACACAGAAAGTTATTATATGACCCAGAAGTTCCACTTCTCTGTATGCGTCCAGGAAAGCTGAATACACGTCCACACAAAAGCTTACCACAAATGTTCACAGAGCACTACTCAAAATAGCAAAATAGTAAAAACAACCCAAATACTCATCAATTTATGAGGTGATAAATAAAATGTAGTATATCCATACATTGGAACATTCAGCTATAAAAAAATGAAGTAAAATTATTTACTGTACAACACAGACAAATCTTTATAATGTATGATGAGATGAATTCAATCACAAAGTCACATATTATATGTTTACATTTATATGAATTGTCCGTAATAGAAAAATTCATATGAATAGAAAGTAGGTTGTTAGGACTGTAGGGAGAAAGAAACATTCATGAGTAACTGCTAATGGGTATGGAATTTATTTTTAAAGGAATAAAAATATTCTGAAATTAGATAATGGCGAGGCTACACAACTTAATGAATATACTAAAAGCTACCAAATATGGCTCTTTTAAAATGATAAAATTTATAGATATATGTATATCTGAATACAGCCATGACAAAAAGTGAATGGCAGATCAAAATGATAAATTACTTACAGTGACTCCCACATTTTTTGACACTAGCGACTGGTTTAGTTGAAGATCATTCTCATAAACCAGGATTGGGGTGAGGAGGGTTGAATTACTTCTTGTACAGTAGGTTATTGGAGGACAGCTTTGAAATGGTGAGCAGCAGGAGGGGAGCTGGGAATGAAGCTACACCTGTCAATCAGCAGTAGCATTAGAACCTAATAGGAGTGCACTGACAGGAGGTGGAGCTTTTCCTATGGCCCCACCCCCTGCTCTAGGCTCATGTGTCCCTGCAACTGCATCTGAGGATGAAAGTTGGGAACACCTGCCCATTACCAGTTGCATTTTCCTTCATTATGATTGTAAATTTTAAAATAGAAAGTGATTGTTTTGTCGAGTTATATGTATTTTTTTTCTAACTAGGACACATTCTCATTCTTTCACAATAACATTTTGTAAATTTCTGAAGGGCATCTTAATGTATTCCACAAACATTAACAAAAAGAAATATCAAAAGTTGTATTGACAAGGATGGGATGTAATTCATTGAGAGAGAATCTGTCTGCCTAGCATGAAGAATTCCTTTTTGATTTCCAAAATCAGAAAAAAAGAAAGAAAAAACAAAGAGGAAGGAAGAAAGAAAACAGAAGAAAGATTGATAGTTAAAGAAGTATTAATAAGGACTACTATCATTGCTTGAAATCTAATTGGAGAAATTACTTATTATTTCTGGGTATCTGTTTCAGCATCTGTAAATGATGTATGGATTCTTTAGAATTTATTTTCCTCTTGAAAGTTCTGTGATTTTTATCAACTCTACAACTGCAAGAGTTAGATTTATAAATGTTTCCACTCTTATAGTCCTAATGCTATTTCTTAAAAATAATGATTTCCAATCATGTTGAAATTGGACTTTTCTATGCAGGCCTAATCTGGAAGTTCTACTGTAGGTCAAAATAATGGTTATATTGTTCAATAAGACTTCTAGGCATTTACAGACCATGAAGTGAGAAGATACAAGAAAAATATAAAAGATACAAGGTGAAAAGATAAATAGCTTCTTTCATTATTTATTTACTCTATGATCAAAACCAAAACTACTTCACTACTGAAATTCCAGCATTCCCCCAAATCACCTTATTTTTCTGATATAGGATCCAACCCAGTTATTTCATAAAACAGCCACCAGACCCTCATCTAAAACGTTGACTTCAAAAATTACTACATATTACATAATAAAAAACTCATTTGCTCAATTCCAATTCTCCAAGTATTGGGCTTCTTTGGCAGAAGGTTTCTTTCTGGCTTAAGTTAGGTTATCCTAGGAAAAGACTCAAGAAAATCAGAAGAATTTATAAAGACCCTTCTCCCCTGTCTCTTTGCAGCAGCTTCAGTTTGAATTGTTGGCTCTTGAGATTTCTATCATGGTGGCCTAATGCTAAGAAAAACAGGGGATCTTATTTTTAAATGAGTTTAATTTTTAAAGGCAATTGCAAAGGAAAAAGGTGTGAAATACAAAATAACATCCTAGAGAACAATTTTTAATTTTTATGAAACTGACGAAAATGAAGCAGGCATGGTGGTGCACACATCTGTAATCTCAGCACTCTGGGAGGCTGAGGCAGGAGAATTCAAAGAATGAACTCAGTCCGGACATCAAAGCAACTTAAAAATCAGTCTTAAAAAGAAAAAGAAAGAAAGAAAGTAAGAAAGAAAGAAAGGAGAATAGGGCAGGAGATGTAGCTCAATATAAAGGTTCAATCCCCAGGGCCATAAACACCCACACACATGTACACATGCACAAAATCACTTCTCTAACAATATTCAGCACAATTTAGTAAGCAAATTATGATCCTATTCACCCTCACCAACAGTCATTGTCTTTCCAGTCCATAGTATCCTTTTATCTCCTCCTCTGTAGAAGACTTAAACCTAAAAGTAGAACCAAATGTACTGGTTTTTCTCAGTAACACTCAGGTCTAAAACAAGGGTCAGTTTTGATCTACTTCAGATGGTTTTCTTAAAACAGCTGCTTCTGGGCTGGAGGAACAACAGCACAACACTTAGAGCATTTGCCTAGCAAGCGCTAGGCCCTGAGTTTAATTCCTCAGCACCACATACACTGGGTATGGCAGTGCATGCCTGTAATCCCAGTGCTCAGGAAACTGAGGTAGGAGAATTGCCATGTGTTCAAGGCCAGTGAATTCAGGACTAGCCTGTACTACTGAGTGAGACCCTGCCTCTAAATCAATCAATCAGTCAATCAATCAACCACCTACTTATGAAAACCAAGTAAATTAATTTCACTTACTCAAGATTTTTATTTATTTACTTAAAAAAATTTTGGTGGTTCTAGGATTTGAATCCAGGGTCTTGTGCATGCAAGGAAAGCTACCTTATAATACCTCTAGTTTTTATCTTAAAAATAAAAACTTACTAAGCATTGTACTATGGCTGAACACCTTAGATTCCTATGGCTGCTGTAAAAAAAATAAAATTGACACTAATTTTGTTGCTTAAACCAACAAATTTATTTTGCTACAGAATATTAGGAATTTTATGAACTTTAGCAGATACTATGTTTGTCAAAACTTACAGAACTATATATAATGAATGAACTCAACTGCATGAAATCAATAATAATTTTATAAAATTTGAATAATATCATTTTCAAGACATTTACCTGAACTGGTGTTCTAAGAATTAATGCTGTCTTGATATCTTCTCCCACAAATTTATATATATGCAGCTTTAATTATATACATAATTTAATATACATAACCTTACTGTATGTCTAAAATACCAGGTTATATGCATTTTCATGCAATAGTAAGAGAAAAATATGCCTGATACAAAATATATATCCTACAAAAATAACTGCTTTTGTAGAGTTCGTTTAGAACTCACAGATTGTAATCTGATTTTAAAAGATGCTCAAATTTGACTTAAAAGCTGAGAAAATAAGTAAACAAAGGGAAAGTTAAAAATTCATAACAACATGCATGAAGTGGGAACTGTAATCACAGGTCACCTGATCCAGTGACGCACTTATCACCCCAAAGGATGAAAAAGTGTCACATGGTTCCCAATTTCTATGTTGAAGCTTTAATTCCTGATGTGATGAAATGTGGAGCTGGGCCTTTGGGAGATGACTATGGCTGGATAAAGTCATGAGGGTGGGCCATAATGGTGACCTTCGTGGCCTTTCAAGAAGAGAAAGAGCGGAGATGCACAGACACATTGAGCAAGGCCATGCAGGTCACATCAATAGGCCGCACCACAACCAGACCATAAAAAAATTACTTTCTATTGTTTAAACTGTCTAGCCTCTGGTGTTTTATTACAGCAGCCTACGGAGGCCACTTTATATAACAGGCCACACTGTGAGAACTAAGAATTAATCACTCCTTCTGCCAAGAGTCTTGGCTAGCCAATTATTTTTTCAGGTTTTAGGTCTGAGCTACATTCTCTAAGTTTAACTGAGAGTTTGTTGCAAAGCAGATTCTAAAAACCTCACAAAACGCCAAATTTGCATCATGTTAGTTACATATATTGAGTTATTGTGAAGTAGTCTAATTTTGCTCCATGATATCCAATTTTCTTTCCCCTATGATTTTCAAAACTCTCTGCTGCCTCTGCTTACACATGAAATGCTTTAAGTGACTCTTTCTTTTTCTGGGAATTCCTCATTTTATGAAATCCTGCAAGAATATCAGTCATTTTGCCAATTCTATGTTATAGAAAATGAATGGACAGCCAGGGGCCAAGTTTAATTCTTTGGATACAGTGCCACTGGTCTATCTCTAAAAAACATAATTACTTTCCAAATGCTCTGCAGAGTAAAGTTTAGAAGACTATTAAAAGACACTTAAATATCTTAGTTTTAGTATAAAAATATGCATTGTTTTTCTAATCTTTTTTTTTTATTTACCAGGTTATAAAGAACTTACACAAAATCAGTAAAAAAATGATTGGCCAGTTCACTTTATACTTTTTATAAATATCATAGCTGTAACTACTTCACTAATTTCTTCCCAAATAAATATATTAATTTTAAAAAAGGAAAACAATGTTTGAGTCCAGCATTCTGGGTGACAGACTGTGTCTCAAAAAAAAAAAAAAAAAGGAAAGAAAAAGAGTGAGGATCTAGGGATGTAGCCCAGTAAGAAGACCCTGAGTTCGATCTCCAGTTCAGTGAAAAAAAAAAAAAATGGTAGCAATTGGCATAAGAATACCCTCACAGGTCAAGCAAACTATCTTTGAAGCCTCAACTGATGCCAAGTCTTTCCTACTATATTAGCTTAAAAAAAACGTAGATTTTCAATGTTCTCTAAAAACATCATCATTGTCATGATATAGACTATAATTATTCTACAACCAGCCACTTTAATAATAAATGCTGGCACTGTTAAGACAACAAATGGAATACCTTAAGATCCATTAAGCTCTTCTCTTATGAAACACAAAATTTTAAATCTCACCACAAGCCTTTTATTCCTGATTCACAATCAAATCCTTTTGGCAGTTAGTCTCAGCACTTAATGTCTTTCACTCCAATAAAACCCATCTTAGACGGCTGTAAACGCCTCCCCGTCTTCTCTATGTATCTTAAGAGAAAACAAAGGATGAGCAGAAAGGGCATTCAGTCACTGAGACTATGCACTATACAATTAGGTTTTGTGATATATTAACTTTTTTCTAGAACATTCCATCTGTTAACTTTTCCCCATGTCTGTTGAACTCTAATAAAAGAGTGGGCACTCAATAAATACCTGCTGTCACAGTGATCATGGTAAGTGACACTAATAAAGTGCTTATTAGGTACAAAGGACTGATTCATTTAATCATCATCACTACAACAATTAAAGTACAAAAGTTATTATTTAAGAAACTGAGAGGAGGGATAAGGTATCTTATCCAAATCAAAACATCCAGGATGTGAATGCAGGCAATCTGGCCCACAACCTAGGTTTCTACTCACTGCATCCAAACAATAAAACAGACTCCTTTCCAGAATCACAAGGTTCACAGCTGCAAATAACTCAATTTACTTAGTCTCTCTTCAATGGCAACAAAAACAACAAAAAAGTACCTGAAAATGTTAAAAAAAAAAAAAAACCCTCCCGGTCTCTCATCTAAAACCAGAAAGTCAGGATCATGAGCCTAATTACCAAGAGCAATGTCTAAAACACAGGCCAAGAGAATTCCCTTCAGACACAAGGGCACCCCCCAGGACCCTGTCCATGAGGCCAAGAGTCCCGGCACTGTGGCTCCCGATAACTTGTCACCTGTACTGCAACCCTTGCCAAACAAGTAGATTCTTCACACAAAGCATCTTCACCATTGAAGTTCACCACTGAGGGGCTGGTGGTGTGGCACAGTGGTAAAACACTTGCCTAGCATGTGCAGGGCCAGGGGTTCAATCTCTAGCACCTCAAAACAAAGCTCACCATTCACTATCAAGTTCAAATTTGACTAATATAAATTTACCACTCAATAAAGTTAACAGATAACTCCTGACTGTAAATGGACAGTTTTAAATATAATTTGAAGTGATGAACAAAGCTGTATTTACACTATAATTTTGGTAAGCATACACGCTCAAAGTATAGAAGAGCAGACACAATTACAAACAAGGTAAGGGCTTAGAATTGTAGGTTTTTCTTCATCCTGTCCCTCCAATGCTTAATTATGTAAGAAATAAAAGTCCGTGGCAGAAAATTATACATTTTCTTTGATATATGAGTACATGAGTGTGTGTATGTATGTATGTATGTATACATATACATATATCCTAAAAATGTGACTTTCGCATATAGTCCAAACATAGCACTACTCAACCAAACATGCAAAATTTCACCTGAAAACGCCCCTATTCTCCAAAAATGTGGCTTATTTTTGATTCTACAATACTCCTCAAATCTGAATTTGCTCAGTCCATTGGTGGCTCCAAAGAAATATGTACCTCAATGCTTAGAAAAGGTTGGTTTTGATATAAGAATTGTGCACAGTCCAGTTTCAACTCTTCAGCCTGAGGCCTGTTTTCCATCCCCAAATGAGAGGAGGTCAGAAGGCTGCCCTCCCTGAGAAACGCTGAGGTTCTTCGCTGCAGAACCCGTGTAGGAAAGTACACGCTGCACCTGATGACAAGCACCAGGCTCTGCCTGTCCCTACTGGAGCTGCTGTCTTCACCCTGCTGGGCACCCACAACTTCCAGACCAGCCCTGATCTCAGGGAGGCAGAACCTTGGTAGTTTTGGCCAAGTGCTCCTGTACTCCATGTCAGGTCTCACTTTTGTTACACTAATTCCTTGTATTTTCTCGAATCTAGGCCAGTATACCACCTAAATGCAATAAGCTTCTTGGCATTTTATGTGTAACATTGATCTTTATAAACCTATTTAGTATATCAGCTACTCCCAAATTTGCTTTAGCCAGAAACCTGTTCCCAAGGCCAACTGACTGCTGGAGCCTCCTCCCGGGGACACGACTCCCACAGCTGCTGTGCTGTCGTGTTCCTTGCCTCTCTCAAACTCGTGTTGGCTTACCCGCACAGCACTTGTTTGGGTTTCCTTCCAACCTCTTTTTAGCCAGGTAAAGGAGGTCTATAGGGTGGCCCATTGTCCCACCTTTCCCTCAAGTCTGCTCTACTCCACTGAGGAAAATTGGGTCATGCCCAGTTTTGCCCAAGAAATTATAGTAAGAATGCCAGAAAATCTACTTTGAATATCAATTCATTTTCTGTTAGGGAATATATACTGAAATCTATTTTTAAGCATAGGCACATAAAAAAAGTATGTAACACTATGATAAAAAAAATAAATAACCCCTAGGTTTTCTCTTCTAGGCTTCCATGCACAAAACTCTAACCAATACGAGTAGTCATCATTTCAACGAATTGTGTCAAGTGGAAAGGGAAAAAGAAAAACACATTCACTGAAGGCTAATTTACGGTCTATCTAGATCCAACAACCTGAAAGATTCCACTTATTATATCATGAATTCTTTGACCAAAGCAATTCTACTAAAAGCCCTAAAAAACTCTGAACCTGTCTGTGGGTGAGTCATCCAACAATAGCTTTTCTTACTATAACAGGCACCATTTTCCCTTCAATTTTGATGCATTAGCACCATCGAACATGCCCTTTTTAAGGAGGAGAAAAGAAACAAAATTTTAAATAAGTTTTATTATAAAGCAATAAAATAGGTGTAATACCTTATAATCTCTCTATACAATACACTCATAGAAAGTACTAGACATCAACTATACAAAGCTCGTATTGCTGTATACAGATTAGAAAATGCAGACTTAGAAAAGGTTAACTACACATACTTAAGAGCGTGTAAAGTTCCTAGACTACAGGCCCTCTCAAGCCCAATCCTGAAACTATAAATCCTGGACACCAGCTCCTTGGAGATCACCTTTCCTCCATGCCTAACACACACCCTCATGTGTACATTATGAGAATAACACATGCACTCCAGACAATGAGGTGAAGGAAGAGCCTACACCTCTGTACCCGACTGCTTACATTTTTTGTTTACATATTTTTCTCTGGAATGATGTGTTCTCTCTCTCGCTCTCTCTCAACACACACACACACACACACACACACACACAATATAGTTCCCAGGTATATCATATATATATTTTTTCCCCATACTGGCCCAAAGTTATTTAGTTGAAACAGTACCAAGGCACTGAATTGAAATCTGGAGAACATGTGGAAATTCCCAAAATGACCATAGTAAATGAGAAATGACCAAGAACCTGACAATTACATAATGCTCTAGGTAGAAAACCATGTGATTTCAACCCAAAGATGTGAGCAAAAAACTACGAAAGATTGTGTTATTAAAATGAGGCTGGACATAGTGGCATACACCTGTAATCCCAGCACTTTGGGAGGCTGAGACAGGAGGATTAAGAGTTTAAGCCCAGTCTGGATAATTTAGCAAGGTTCTTTCTGAGGGAAAAAAAAAAAAAGTTGGAGAATAGCTTAGTGTGAAGGCAGCCCTAGGATTAGTTGCCAGTACCATAAAAACAACACCTGAAGCATACCAAAGTATATGCAAGAGATCTTTAGTTGGCTGTTGGAAGGAACAAGCGCTACTATGTTAAGACCTTCCAGTAGAATTGCTTTGGCCTATGAGTTCATGAAACCTTTCAGACTTCTGGATTAAGGAAGCCCATAAATAAATATCACCTGGAATTGTAATTTGACGTAGTCTCTCCTTCATATGCCTTTCCATTCAACTTTAAAGGGACATCTTTTTATATCTCTTCCTTACCACAGTACTTTGTGCACAAGATCTTTGCAAGCAATGACCTAAATGAAGAATGACCTTCCTGCTGCCATTTTTAACATGCATACGTCCTTAAAACAAATGCACACAAACATTTTAAGGAGAAGTGCAAAAAGAGCACAACTGAAGAGACACAGAAGGTAAAGCCTGCATCAAGCCAACACGTGAACACACAAGAGATGCCATGCTAAAGGCGAGTACCTGGCTTCCAAAAATAATGGTGTCAAATAATGAGTGATTTTAAGCTTCCAAAGAAAAAGATCTGTGGCCTGACAAATAACTTTTAAGTCCATGTTGCATACCGACTGAAGGAGAAAACACAGTATAATCTGCTTTTGTTACTGCTTGAGAAAATGACTACAACTTCACAAAGTCCGTAGTTTTTAAAAGACTCAATAAATACTGGTATCAATGATAATGTTTTCTCAAGGAAATGATGCCTGTGGCCAGATTAAGAATACCTTAAACGGAGCACTGGACCTGCTCCTCATATAAGCAGCTACCTTACCCAAAGGCAAATCTCCATCTTTACAATATTTAGAAAGATCAGACAAATGTGTTGTTGCAAGAAACACTGAAAGTCCAGATGCTTGGCTCGAACAGAAATGTGCAACCAGAGGAGTGGAGGCATTGGGTCTTTATATAAAGTGCCAACCTTACAGAAAGGCTATATGCCTCAGCCACTATACATCACCCACTTTGACTATCTCTGAAGATGGTGAGTCATCGGTCTGGCCATATAACACTCCAGAAATCGTAAAATGTAATATCCACGTCTCTACATCAGAGTGTGAGGATTGGTTCTAAGAGATAAAAAAGTCAAACTAACTGGATTGTACTGGACAAAAATCTGTATCTTTTCTATTAAAGTTTGTACAATTAGGCTCTACAGAAGTACTTGGTACCTGGCACTTCATTTCTAGGATGCAAGTTTCACTTTCCACAGCTAAAATCGCAGCATCTGCATTCCAAACCGCAAGATGGAGAAAGGACCCTGAAGAAGAGACATAAGCGATGTCTCCTAAGGAAGGCTCCCACAGAAATAATCATGAAGCTGCACTATGAAACTTGCATTGACATCACAGTAGTCAGGACTACTCAGTTTGTCTATAAAATCTACAAGGGAACTTATGTTAGGACAAGTCATATTCCTGATAAAAACAAACAAACAAACAAAAATCCATGATGAGTTTATCACCATAAAGAATAAGAAAACAGAAGCTGCATAAAACCAGTTTCTGTCACGTGCAACCACTCTACCTAAGTACACTCAACCATCACAAATAAAGTTGCAATGAATTTCACTTCACAAATACCATTAATAAATAACTGAAGGACTGGAGAAACCACTGATAAAATAATTCAATATTCACCTGATAAAAGGCAAAAGCTTTGCTGATGTTTCCAGTTCAATACTCAATCTTCTTAGTAAAACACTAACCTTACAAATAAAGTATTTGAATTTCAAAACACACCTTTTTCTACTTTCTCTTCTAAGATAACAATAATCCTGAGGCAATTTTAAAAGCAACCGGTTTTATGAAGTATGAACAGTTCATTTCCTTTCAAAAGAGACAGTATACACCTGGACTCACTTAACCCTTGACGATTCTCTGTAAATCTTGGTCTCTCTTCATTTCAATTGAATCCTTTTGTGTACATCAAATAGCTATACATTTAGAAGTCATTCCTATTAGGTGGGAAATTCATTCAGTGATTCAACAGACACTTACCAAGCACCCATTTGCTGACATACTATGTGTACTAGAGAGTAGACTCTCAAAAGAGTATGTTGCATAGGACTGAGACTCCCCATCACTTTATAGCTTTAAAAGGTATTACAGGACGGAGACATAGCTCAGTGGTACAGCACACAACTACAAGTGCAAGGCCTGGGTTGGATTCCTAGGCCTGAAAAAGGAAAAGAAAAAAAAAATAAATAACAGTTCTGCTAAGTGAACAATGTGGAACTGAAGAACTCTAGTGTGTATGTCAGCAGAATGGAACTGCATTGTGTCCAGTGAAAAGAGATTCTCCAACTGGACTTCTATACACTTCCAAGAAGTGATGAGACCAAAAAAATATTTATAATGAGTTCCTTCAAACATATTGTTAAAGGGGATACTGCTATAGAATGGTATGCAGATAACTTGGGTAACATAATTCTACAAGAATGAGTTGGAATCACCACCATTCTTGTAACCTTGACCATGAGTTTGGTTTAAAACTTCTATACATTTTTAGTGGCATGTGAGAACAGATGATGCTGTAACACACGAAAATGGCAACATTTAAAATTCATAGTAGCACAAAGCCATTACTTTTCCCACTGGACCTATTGAACTTTAATAATGTCTGACCTGGTTGGCCAATAAGTTTTAAAAGCAGACAGAGGAAAATTGCCAATATTAGATACTGCTGGAATGATTTTTCATTTAGAAAGATCTTACAAGTTCTCTTAAAAAATAGATCACCAATTGTGTGGACACTTAATTTTCTGAGGGGTAGCCATTATAGAACTGAAGGGCACATATCTTTGCCTAAGGCAAAATAAAATCTTGCTGAAAACCAGACTTCTCATATTTTTATCCTTACATATAAAGCCAAAACAAACACACACACTGACACAGGTATATTGGCATCAATCCAAATCAAAGATGAACTGTGGCAAAAGCGGTAGATGAGAAAGAAAGCTACTCATTTCGCCCTGAGATAAACAACATCAATGTCAATGCCTCACGAACTACCCAAAGGCAATGACTGTACTGCATGAATGTGGTCAGATTAAGAGACTGGATAACCATACATCTATCCTGGTCGTGTCATGGAACCGAGAAGATCTACAAAAGCACAGTGTAAGAATCTACCTTGCTGACATCATTTCAAAGAAGCAAAGTAGCAGGAGGGGCAAGCAGGCAGGTGCTTCTGCACACTATCACAGTTCTGGGGGCCATCTGCCCACCCTTTATTTCAGCCAAATATTTCAATGTGAAGTTAATTATCCCTCTGCTTTAATGTATTAGTCATCTGTTTTAGTTTTCAAGCAAACAGCTGACATTGATTGAAATTTTCTCATACTGTGGTCTGTGAACTGTTTCTTAGATGTTGTTCAATGAGGTCCCTGAGATAACATGCAGCCAGAATAGGTCTAAGGTACGTGCCCTGCTCTGAAATGTCAGATCATAAGTGTGTGGTCACACTGTGAGTGGCACAAGGGAGAAGTACTCATTCAACTCTATCCCAGAAACTGTAAAAGTTTCCTTGCACAGTTCTATGTAAACACCAGCCTGCACACTGGCCAGGGCACTTTCCAAGCACTACAACCCTCTGAATACTTTCACACATCACTCAACGATCTTAACAGGATCTCTGTACAAAAGCAGGAGCTCTTGCAATTATGGGATGCTCCAAGAGAACAGGTGATGTGTCCACAGCCACACCCTTGACTCTGAGGCAAAACCAACTTCAGGAGCCAGGCTCAGCCTGGCAGGGGAGGGGGCATGGCCAATGCTCACCTGAAAGGATACATTTCATAAGCCACACCTGATAACTCATATGTGAAAAACAATGAGACTCAACTCAAGCTTTTATTTTAACTTCAAACTGATTCTTCTCAAGTGTTTTTTTATTTATTCTGATTTAGTTTTTTATTTTTAGCATTTTACTACCATAGCTCATATCAAACTGTCACTTGGTTTAGGTGGCATGATCAAGATCCATTTATGTGCATAATTTTAAAAGGTAAAGTGAGAAAAATACTAAATCTTGTTGAGACTTTTATATACCCGAGATTTCTTTCCCAATATTTAAAAAATTTAACATAACATCTAAAGAAAACAACTGTAGTACATTAGACAATAAAAATTTGGAGGCAATGACATTTTCCTCATAGGTAGGTTACACATATCAACATATTGATCTTCTGTGTCTTCCGTTTGGAAGTAAGACCTTTATAAAGAGTAATTCCCACCGGCAGTATAAGAGGGTTCCTTTTTCCCCACATCCTCGCCTGCATTGATTGTTGTTCAAGTTCTTAATATACGCCATTCTCTCTGGAGTTACTTGGTATCTTAGTGATGGTTTGATTTGCATTTCTCTAATGGCTAAGGATGTTGAACATTTTTTCATATATTTACTGTCCACTTATGGACATTAACTGGCCATATATTTACTGAGGACTGCCTGTTCATTTCCGTTGCTCCTTTTTAAATCGAGTCTTTGAATTTCAGGGGTCTGTTTTTTCTTCAGTTCCTCGTATATTCTAGTTATTAGTCTCTGATAGGAGGTATAGGTGGCAAATATTTTTTTCTCATTTTGTCAGTTCTCTCTTTGTGGAAAATTTTCATTGCTGTGAAGAAATGTTTCAATTTGAAATAATGTCATTTGTTTATTCTGGGGCTACTTCTTTTGCATTGGGTGTCTTATTAAGGATGTCCTTGGTACAACCACAATGGGGGCAATACAGAAATTCCTCAAAAGGCTAAAAATAAATATTCCCTTTGATCCAGTAATACCTCTTCAGGGACTTTTTCAAAATGAATTTAAAACATCATATAAAAATGATACATGTACAACCATGTTCATAGCAGCACAACTAACAATAGCTAAAATATGGAAGATGCCAAAATACCTATCAACAGACCAATGGATACATAAATTGTGGTACATGTATAAAACGGAGTACTACTCGTCTATAAAGACAGATAGTTTTGAAGCTTTTGTAGGTAAATGGGAGCAACTTGAGACCATCATCCTCAATGAATTGAGTCACAGAAGTTTAAAGATCTAATGGTTTCTCTGAGAAATCTAGAATGCAGTCATTTCATAGAATTAAATGGGGGGGGGATAGTGGGAATTCGGGAGGAGGGGAAAGCTGTGGGAGAGTCACAAAGGGAGAGGAGAAGGGTTTATAGTTTTGTTTATAATTTTGATGTAAAATATATATGCACAAAATACTAGAGTTTAATATGAATATTATGTATCATACCACACACACACACAGATTACATATATATATATATATATATATATATATATATATATATATATATAAAGAAAATGAGGAAAAAATAGACTAATTATAACTCAAGGACCCTACCAAGGAATTAATGAAGAGTACTAACACACAAGAAAAGAATACTTGCAAATCACAGATATAAGGGACTTGTACCTCGAATACAGAAAGAGATCTTACAACTCAACGATCAAGAAAACCTGATTTAAAAATGGACAACAAATGCAAATAAATATTTTCAAAAGAAGACACTCAAATAGCCAATAAGTACATAAAACAATGTTCAATATCCTAGTTAAACCATATGATCCAGAAATTATACACAAGTCTCTATCCAAGAAACATAAAAACATACATCAATATAAAAACATATTACTATTCACAGAGCATTGTTCCTTACAGCCAAAAGTAGAAACAATCTAATATTCATAAGCTGCTGGATAAGCCAAAAGTGATACATTAATATAATGAAGCAATTAAAAATGCAATGACATAAATGAACCTTAAGCACATTGCACTGTTAGAAGAAGCCAGACATATTGTATGCTACTGCTTACATGCAATGTTCAGATAAGAAAATCTACAGACACTGATGTAGTTCCGTGGTCCACATAGGAACCTGTACCAGTACCATGTCCGAGGAAGGTCGTGAGGCAAACAGGGCTGAGCATGAAGAATGCTGTTCATGAGTACCAAGCCTTTTTTTTTTTTAAAGGTGAGGGTGATTAAATTAGAAACTTAGAAAATGAAATTAGAACAAAAGAATTAGAAAATGATGATAGTTGCATATATTCGTGAATATGCTGAAAACAAGCTGTACACCTGAAAAGTGTTATGGTATGTGAGGTATATTTCCATAAGAATAATTCCAACAAAAAAAGGGCTAACAGTCATACCACACATGATAAATTTAATTAGAAGGGGGAAAAAAGAAGGGAAGGAAAGAGGAGAGAGGGAGAAAAAGGAAAGTGAGGGGCCAAGCCACAAAGAGGGAAGACAGTCAAACTATTCAGACAGAGTTCAAAGAAGTTGGTTTTGAGTAGTGGGCCCATTTATCCAAGTAAAACCAGGCTCCACACAGGATGCAGTCACATACACAGCAAGTCACATGATATATGGCATTTTTATGGCACACATTATACTGAAACATTTTTCAATGAAGTATAGTCTTCAGTGTAGTTGCTATTTCCCACAGCTTAAATACTGTAAAATTATATTCTCATATTCTCCTGTGAATGACTAATCACTAATGCTCCACGTTTTATCTCCCTGAGACACCAGGCAAGTTGATGGTTTCACTTGGACACAACCTGGTTCTACATGCACTTAGAGACACCATTCCCCACCCATCTGGCCACCTGATAACGTACTGAGAGAGCGGGGGGAAAAACTGGGTATCAGCAGAAACCCCTTTCTATTTGTTTTCAAAGGTACAGAACACAATTACACTTCCTGTTCACAAATTTCCAGTGACACCTATAATTTTAACAACAAAGTTTACACAATTTTAAAAATCAGGGACAAAAAAATCCCACCTGCTTTTGCTTTCACCAATATCGTGGATGTTAACCCAGAAAATGCCACCAAAAACAAAACAAAAACTCAGAGTTTCGAAATCAACTCCTCTTGGCTTAAACCCAATTCAGAAGTCTCTCTGTGACTTCCAACCTGCTGGAGTTAATCCCCAGACAGGTGGCAACCTTACTTAAGAGTAAATTAACCACCCCTTAATTGTACCAAAAAGAGCTTGCTGGTAATTGATAGGAATACAGCTAAGTATGATTATGTCCTTCGGGAATATAAAATCTACAAAACACCCTCAGAGGTTAATGGAATCATCAATTCTATACACAGTGATTTTAATCTAACAGAAAACACTTTTTAAAAAACCACCTAAGATTTAGATATACAGTGTATTAAGGATGGGAATGGGCACCATGAGCTATAAATATGGAGACGCTGTTAACAGAATTGAACTACCCAAGACTGGCTTTATCCAGAAGCTTTTCCATCTTAATCCTGTATGGCTTATTTCAGATAACTTTTAACCAGAGAACAAAAGGCAACTAATGTCAGTGCTGCGGTCATGGCAGCTACTATGCGGGGCCCTCTGCTGCTTTCGACTCTCCACCTCCCCATAGGGGTCTCCACTTCCCATTTGCTCATTCGGGCAAAGCACAGTCCCCTGCAGCACTACACAGAGATCTCCAGGACAAAACCCGAATTTCCTTGCCCTCTTCTCACCAACTCCAAAAAGTAGTCAGCTTTGCGGAACTGTATTAGATACACTTCCTATCAAATGTATAACCTAAAAAAGGGTACTGTCCCCTTTCCTTCAAAAAGAATAGAAATCAGCTGAGGATGCAGCTTGGCAGTAGACCTCTCACTTGGCGTGTGAGAGGGCGCAGGTTCAATTCCCAGCACTAGGAGGAAAAAGCTGTGCCGAACCAGGTAAGAAACAAAAATCACGTGGAAATTGGCAATTCTCCTTACTCCTTTTCTTTTCTTCTTTCTTTTTCCAGTGTGGATTGATCCCAGAGCATAGCACAGATCTGTGCATCACCTCCTCCCCCTTTATAACTTTTTATTTTGAGAATGAGCCTCTGTAAATCGCCAAACTGCCAGCTGGGCTCAAATTTGCATTCTCCTGCTTCACCTTCCCTCGGTGCTGGGACTGCAGGCATGTACCACCACACCCAGCTAAGTACACTATTTCACAAATACCAACTTTCAGCCTATATTCCCAGCACCTCAGGAGGCTGAGGCAGGAGGACCACAAGTTCAAGCCCGGCCTGGGCACTTAGGAATTTAGCAAGGCCCTGTCTCAAAATTTAAAATTTAAAAAAGAGAACGTAGCTCAATGCAAAGGCCTTGAGTTAGATCCCTAGAACTACAAAAATAAATTACGTGATAGAAGTAGAAGCTTTGAAACATCCTTGCTCAAATGAGGTATAAGAATATTATATAAAATACATGATAAGTGAAACATTCATATCCTGCATTTTTATATTCCAATGTACGTAATAGTTCACGGTACATAATATGCTTTGGAGAAACTAGCACCAAGGTTATCTGTTGTGACCTCCTATCGGCAGAAAGGAGGTGGATGGAACTCTGGAATACGGAACACGGGTAAAATAACCCTCGCATCAAAAAAAAAAAAAAAAAGGCGCACATCTTGTTCTTAAGCAAGCTAATGAATCAAATGATAAGCTCTGGTCAAATTCCCACTTCTGTAATCAAAACTTATCATAGGAGCTCTTGACAAGGGAGCGAGTGCATCTGTCATAGATGTTAATGACTTCAAGCCATTCCCTGAACTTCTAGGTGTACTGGAAAACTTAAAAGCACTTTACAAGTCCTTATGGGTATAATTAGCCTGTTGCAATTGTTGGCAATTCTCATCCTGGGACTTTAAAAGGTCACTCCACTGTCTGAGATACCAAATTTGGAGTCGCTCTCCCTTCTGGACAGATTAAGCACTCCCTACAATTAGTGTACAGCTGCACCTGTTGCGAAGTCTCTTTCTTCAGTGATGTAAATAGGGACAGTCAACAACATTCTAAATTCTTGAGGGATTATTAGACCTTGGAAACCAGGCAATGAACAAATCTCATGTCTGCTTCTGAGGTGATGGGTGGTGGTCACACGCTGACCACACGCACAAGCCACGTGTTTACTCCTCATAGACAATCTCAGCTAACACAGCCACCTCATTGGCTTGACTCTCAATCGTGTAATCAGTTAACATAAAACTTTAACAAAACCATTTTTTTTGTAATCTGAGTTCCTACAAATAACTTGGAGAATCCCAGTTGTTCTAAGTCCAATTAACTAAAAATGCCTTATTGATATACCGAAAGTTTCTTCAGTTACGGTGGAGGAAAAAAATGCCACTCTCGCACATGAAAAAAAAAATCTTTTTCACAAATCTGTAGCTCGACGATGCTCCTTTAATCTACAAACCTTAAAGTACTATGCACATTTCATAAATTACAACATTAGTAAATAATATCATAGCGATGCAAAGGTATACATTTAAGTGGAAAAGCATTTAAGAAAGAAATATGAGTTTTTAAAAATCAAATTCATAAAGCTGAGAAAGTTTTATGTCATCCTCAATAAACACAATTGTCAGGTTATTTTTTTCAAGGTGTGGAAAGGCTTTTTATTTAGAAACAAAGGACAGGGGGAGGGGTATTAAAACTCCTGCTATCCAGAAGGGTTCTGAGTGGGTTTGTCCACAGTTGTCAGTTTTAAACATAAGGCTCTAAGCTTACTTCTTCCTTTTCCCAAGCTCTGTCATTCTTGCCTTTCTTTCTCTTACTGACTAGGCACCAAGGACAGAGCTCTAAATTCCTCTCTCCTTTTGTGTTGAATCACTGATATTTACCACTACATGAGAAAAAAAATATTCTTTGGCAGCTGATACCTATATCCATGTAAACAAAAAGAAATAAAACCCTGTTAAATTAATGATATCATGCTTAGTAAATCTATTAGGCAAAGCCTCTTATTATGACCAGGGCATATAAAATGTCATCACGGTGCTGAAGTACTTTCCCTATAAAAAAAGTATTTTCAAAACAGTTGAAATTTTATAAAATAGGAAAAATCCATTTCTTCCAAGACTTTTGCTACATTCCTGTTAGGTAGCTTACTTTTTTCTATGCATGTTATATGTAGAAATACTTTTAAAATATCAAATAAAGTAACTGCATAAAAAATAAATTAATGAGACTAATTTAAAAGTAGCATTCTAACATGCAAAAGGCCAGCAGCACTTAATTAGTATCTTTCCATTATCTTCCAAAATATTTTCATTATTTTAAATATATCTATATATCTCTCTCTCTATATATATACATATATATAAGTAAATTATAAAATTGCCTTTTTTTAGGTTTGCTGTTGGGTCTATATAATAATCAAATTTAGAAACTATAAATTATATTTAAATTTATTATTTACAAGCAATTAATTATAAAAAACAGCCAGGTGGCTTTCATTACATAAATTACTGTTAATGACAGAGACCTCATGCTGCTACTGTATTTAGCATTTGCATGTGTCAAGTGCACAGAGCCGTGTGCAACTACCCTCTCCAGTGTGGAAATCAGCATTGAGCACAAGGAAAACTGCCCAAGGTTCAGATCACAAGGAACTAAGTATTTGAACCCCAACTATTTTAGAGCTTGTCAATGTTTGTTGCAGGGACCTCTTATAATAATGTATTGTAGAAAAAACTTTAAAGATACATAATTACTATGCATCAAATAATGTTTACATTTAGCTAGTAACATTTTTTTGTTTATAATTTAAACATCGGTTAAAATCATTTACTCAATTTGCACCCAACAACGTAAGGGATCTACTGATGTCTCACGAATACAAGATTTTTGAAGTGACATTTAACATTTTAACTACAAAAATTGGTGCTGAGGAAAAGACAGTAACTTTCTTCCCTGTGTCTGTCTCTCTACTTTCCTCGCCTTCTGCAGTGATTCTTCCATTTCCGTGACAGGTGTAAAAACAGAAGAAGGAGAAGAACAATTTGACCTCTCCACTTTATTGTACAATCAAGTATGAATTGCAGTGATGTAATAGGAGTAAAGGAGCTCACACAGTTCCTCTGAATTAAACACAATTTTTGAACAAAAGCAAAAGTTCATATTTAAAAGGGGGGAAAATGAATAATGGATGAATTTCAACTTTCTTCCAACTCTGAAAGACCTACAAAAAGTACTTCCACCACCTCTACCCCATAGCACAAGAAAAAAGAACAGTTTTATTAAGATGCTTCTTAAACCACAGGATAATATTCCAGAATTACTTCAATCTTTCTTTCTGAGCAAACAATTTTTTAAAAAATTTAACTAAGAATCAAGGTTCTCTAACCCTTCACTTTTTGTTCTCCCCGAAGAAATCCCTCTTATTGACAACCACCAGAGAAGTGGATAATGGAAACAGACCGTAAGAAAACGTGTCTTTAGTCTCTGAGGAATTAGCAGAAAGGAAGGCAAAAATAATGGTTAATAATGAACCACTCTATGTTTACTAAGTAAAGTAACTAGATGAACTTTCTCAGCTAACATGTGAAAACTAATTTGTTTAAACTAGTTGTGTCCAAAGTAATCTTTCTGGAGAAGGAAACAGCTTTATAAATTCACCAGTGATGAGGCTGCCTTTATTGCTCAAAACCAAAACTCATCTTTAGGAATCACTTTAAAACTATAAATTACAACGAAAGCCAAGTTCATAGTCATAGTTCTTGTCTCAAAACGGTTCCTGAGTTTAGAAAACAGACATATATCGTAGCGAAATGCTATTGTTACCGAGATGCAATATATAGCAAAATAATTAGTCTCCAGAGTTTACAATCACATTATACATCAGTCCCCATATTTGACAAACTGTAATGATGTTTGTCTCTCTCCAAATGCCACACCCATTCTCAAAGTATCAAGGTTCGTCACTCTAAAAATATGGAAAAAATTGTACCATATACTCTAAGAACACTCAAAAGTCCCCAAAGTGTTTTGGTTATATAAGGTATCCAGCAGGAAATGATATTCATTCCAGTGATTTTTAAAAATTTCTTTGCAGTTTCTTTATAGTTGCAATACATGTGGGAGAAAAGTCCAATTATCTGAGAAACATTAGAAGAGTTAAGTGGAAAACAAGAAACACAGGGGGTAATAGCCTGGCTGCCACTAGGACACAGCACCTACTAAGACAATCAATTGCATACATATGATTAATTGTAATAAATGAAAGTCATACTGTTTCTCTTAATATTGTACAAGAATTTTTAATGCTATAACAAGATCACTTTTTTTCAGTACTAGCGATTGAACTCAAGGCCTTTATTCTAAGCTAGCATTTTGTTTTTCCTTTCTTTTTTTTTTGTTTTTGTTTTTGAGACAATGTCTCACACATTGTTAAGTTGCCCAGGCTAGCCTTGTGTTCTCCCTGCCTCGGCCAAAATGGGAAGCACTGGGATTGCAGGCACGTGCCACCCCACCCACCAACAGCTTTCTAATATAAGCTAGGAATGATAGTTTTATCACTATGACTAGGAACAAAACTTTGAGAGCTGCACATCAATCAACGACAGCCTGGGTATTCTGGTGTATGATGCAAGTTAGTGACTGTGTGCTGTGGTCAGATCGTGTTCATCACAAGCTCTTAGCCAGAGAGCCCTGCTGTCATTTTTCTGATGCTAGAAGCAGCACAATGGAAGTGCACTTTGGTACCACATATTAAGTAGGACATGGGACTTTACTCAGAGGGCAGAGAATCCTAGTCACAGAGAGGGCCAAAACCAAAGGACTCATACATATGGTTAAGATGAATCATCTTACTCTGAATAGAAAGATAAAAAAAATCTTGCTTGGGAAACTGCCACACTATGTAGTGAATCATGACAGAACAGAGACAGTTCTCCGGAGTGAGCACAATGCCTTTTGGGCATTTTGTTGCCAACTGCTTAAAGAAGACCTCCATTGAGGTCTAATAACAAGGGGCAGATTGTTTCAGAGCCCAGTTGTGCAGAACTTTGGCCATGCCAAAGATCACAGAGATACCCCCTTGATATGATCAGGGGTGGTAGGTGCTACCCTGATACCTGCTTGAATCATAGATTCTACATGCCAAAAGGCCTATGGAATGAACATAAGAAAATCTGTGATCACAAATCTGCCTTCAGTCCAGCCATAGTTACATAATACAGTGCCCATTTTCAACTTCTAATGAATCTCAGTTAGTAAAGCCATTTTAAAGGAAAACCATTCTTCCTACCTCCAAATATTACTACCTCACGATGATTTACAATTAAGTAAATTCTTAAAAGGACCTTTCGATTCTTCATCAAAAATGTATCTCTGCTTCCTATAAAAATAATGGAAAGAAGTTACTTTGAATTATATAAAGCAATTCTACTTACTATCTTCCAAGAACAAAGATCAATAATTAAATTAGAACCATAGAAATTGAAAAAAGAAATAAAAATATTGATTAAAAAACTCTACGTACAAATATTAATAACCCAAATTCATTCTGGATCAATTTCTCTCACCTTGCTTTCTAACACCGTTTCCTAAACTTCTGAAAACTACATTTAGATATAAACCGCAGACACCAGGACTAGTTCTGCTGGTATAAACAGTAGCACTATTCAACATGTGATTGTAGATCTTTCTACCACCATCAAAGCACTCAAACTACAAATTTCTACTAAACCAAGCCATAAACAAAATTTTAACTGAAAAGCTCTGTCCACTCCCTTATAATTGTTACCTGGAAAAAAAAAGCAGAAGGTCTCTCTAGCCACCTAATCACCATATCAATGACACATGCCACAAGAGAGAAGCACTAGTTTATTTGATTGATCATGGTAGATAAACTCCAAATAACAGAGAAATTAACAAATGCTTGACATTTGCTCAACATCCATTATTCTGACACTGCTTTCAGAATTTCAAAGCCTGGGAGTATGCTTAATCAACATTCATATTCCCTTGTGAGCTACAGGCACCATATTGCACCCCGCCTTCATACTGATGAAAACTGCATATTGGCCATTTCCAAAATGTTCTGGGACTCCACACAGGGCCCCCTTTCTCTCTTGTTCCTGCTCTGCAGTTTTCTTTTAAACACTTCCAAGATAAAAGCATCTGCCAGTTTTTCTCTCTAGGGATGTATGCAAAATGAACTTAACAGTTTTAAGGCAGGAGTAACCCTCACATCTAAATTCATTCATAGGACAGAAAAGGGCCTAAGAGGCCTCTCCAGGGACAAAACCCCGCGGAAATTCTCCCCACACACAACAGTGGAAGCTTTATAAAATCTACGTCCAGACAATTTCCAATTCAAATGCCCAACATAGCATGACCTTTGTCAGATCTCTGAGCCCAAGATGCACCCATGATTTTTTATTCTAACCAGCACAGACATTAGACAGGGCACTACTGCTAAGCAGGAGGTTCAATATTTGCATGCTCTTCTATTGTGAAAACGTAACAGTGACAGCACTGTGTCAAATTCTTTTCCCTTTAGAACTTTAACTCCATAGGAGAGGCATGGCTGACAGATGACTCCCCAACATCTGTGTTATGTACACTGCACAGCTGAGGAGCCCCAGATCACTGTCAGAACATCATGGAGATGACCTGCACCTTTCTGATGCTTCTTCTTATCCCTGCCCTTCCCTCCAGACACAAATAAATAAATATCTATAATACAAACTGTGCAATTCTTAACAAAATATAAAAACGGCACAACAGATTAACATACTTTATATTCATTAAGCTGTTCACGTAGCAGCTCAACATATGTTGTATAAATGTTCTATACCGAATAATTTATCAGATCTGACATAGTGCACATAATATTGTTTTATTTAATATACTAACTAAAATTTCATGGATCAAGCATCACTTCTGAAAGCACAGAGAACACACTAAAAATATTTATTCACCTCCTGTGATTTATTTTGATTACCCTTACAGCTCCGTGATAAAGTGAAACTCACAAAATTACAAGGTTAAGGTTTACATAGCCAGAGCCTCATATACTAAAATATAACAAATGGCTCTATGTCTGTATTCTGCTTTACTTTCATTTGGTGTTAAGGGGAACACTAGGCTAAGACCTTAGCTGCCTGACTATATTAATACTTTTAAGTAGGACTTAAAAATTCTGACCCAGAGCATAACAACTTAACAAACAGTCTCAGTAATAAAAAGGAAGTCCTTTGTAAGGAACTTAGTAGAATATTACTGACCAAAATGAACAAACTCATGTTTAAGTCATCATCAGCTCAAAATGGATCATGAAAGTAAGAACTGGTTCATATCCGAAAGCAAGAATTCACTGAGGGCTCAAATAGGCACAATATGGTGCTAGGCACTAAAGGGAGGAGCTGGAAGATAAATTCATGGCAAACATACAGTTCTTATCCAAAGGAATTCACAAGCCCTCTAGCAGAAAGCAAAACAGAGTTGTGTATATGTTTCAAATGAACAAAGCAAAAACAACTTCATAGCAAATCTAATCCAACACTCAAGAGACAAAAAAGGAGGTGGATGAAGGAGGGACAGATGGAGAAAGAGAAATAGAAGAGGAGGGATGGAGGAAGGAAGGATGGTTGAATTGATGAAAGAAGGTAGGAGGAAGGAAAGAAATCAGAGACGACACTTGAGACTCTTCATTAGTTTCCCTTTAAAATATTGTATGTGGGAATAAGTCTCCCAGATAAAGCAAATTTAATAAGAGGAATGATTTAAAAAAAAATCAGGAACTGAACAGGAATGCCCATAACAGAGAAGTTTTGTGTGACTGTTCAAGAAAAACATGAATGTTTTTCACCTGCTCACTTTTGAGGGAACTCCTTAAAAATTATCACATCAACTACCTTGGTAGGAAACACTACCAAAAAAACCCCCAAAAAAACAAAAACAAAAAACAAAAACAAAAAACCTTTATGTTCCAGTGGACTATGTTATCTAAAATGAAGTAAAAGTGAAATAAAGACAAGAAAATGGCTTTCCTAGAACCTATGTTTTGTTTCCATTTATAAATGATAAGGCAGGTGAGAAGCTCCCAAAGCATCAAAGTATCTGCAACACAAAGACCTTTCCACAGCAATGCTCTTGGGTAATCCAAGGCGCACCATGTGTCTCAAGGTAGACACAGCCACCCAGGAACGCTGCTAAGTGTTGCAACTTGACCTCACCATCGCATGACAGGACAGCTGATAGTCAATGAGATACTTCATGTGGAGCAAGAAAGCCTCAAGCCATATAACATACTAAAGCAAGTCAGGCAACAGCATGACGTTAGATGAGTAACAGGTTATTGTAAAAATACTGAAGGCCTATCATAATGTACCTTCAGGACGAAAAAGACTGCAAAGTCAAACAGAGTTCAATGCAGAAAAGAGTCAAGTTCCAGTCTCCTAAAAAGAAAGGAACTAAAAATAGGAAAATAATCTTCCTTCATTTAATGCACAGTGATAATAGGACCTGCAAGATTCAAAGTGAAGAACAATTTAACTCTTGTAGTTTTACATCAGAAGAAACCGCTTTGCCCACGTTGAACCTTTATATGAAGGTGAGCTCTAGCAGTAGAACACAGCATTAGGGCTTGAGACATGACAGGGAACCTATTTATTGAAAAAAAAAAAAAATTCACTGAGTTCTTTGAGAGTGCTGAAGAAAAGAATAAGTTTGAGTGTCGCAAATTCTTGCTGGGACTCTATCATCACCATCCTGCTGGCATTTTATTTCTAGACAAGAAATATATTTTACCTTTCTGAGATTATTTTCTGGTTACAAGCCAACCATTATGAACCTTCCAGTGAATCACCGAATAGGGACCTTAAAGGGATAAACAATTATAAAAATAACTCTGTCACAGTGCATACATTTTATTTTATTTAGTGATGTAATAAGCTTAGGGGCATATATCAGGTCCAAAATGGTCTTGGTCATTAATTTAGGCAATAAATCATAGGTCTTGCCAACAATGACGGCAAACAGATGCTAACAAGGAAATGTATTATTTAATATTGGCATGTGTTATAAAAATGTAAGCGTGTTTAAGACATGTCTTAAATTTTTATAATAATATGCATTTAATACATTACTGTTTTGACACATGCAGGAATCAGATTTATAGGCTCTATTCCGTAGCTTCTTCTTCTATGAACATGAGGGAAAATTCTGGATTTTTTATGTAAAGAGAGGAAAGTACATGCTTGCAACAATAGCTAATAGGTTGTCTTGCTGTTTTGAAGTAAGTACTGTCAACCACTGAAACCCATTACTATGAATCTATACACTCTGCCTAATCAGAAAACAAGAACACTTTAAAATTATAATTTTTTAAAGAAATAGTATAGTCACAGAAAGTATAAGCATTGTTAAAGCACGCTGACAACGAATCTTTCAAACTTTCATTTTTAATTTTCTGCAAGACAACAAGACAAAACATTAACTTAATTAACAATATGACAGATAACACCCAATGCTAAAACCCTTGAAAGTAAGAAGAGGAACCCTATTCAAATCGTTGCACAAAAATCCACAGTATCACACAGTATCATAACACAGGAGAATTTTAAACTGAGTGTCTTTCCATAAATTGGCAAATTATGCCAAACTATAATATCGCCTCTTTAATATTAACGTGCAGAGCAGTAGGCTTCTATACCCATACCAGCAGGTTGAATCTTCCTTGGGAAACAGCTTAGTGAAAGAGGAAAATTAGGAGCTAACGGGCGAATATAAAACTTTTTTATAAAATGAGATTATTATTACATCAGCAAGATGCCAACTCTGCTGAAGGCATTTTTTTTATTTGCACATTATTTTGTCTGAATTTCCTTTTTGGCCGACTCTCCTCACTGCCAGCACGGTCTGCCCCTTTCGTGTGTAGGCAAGAGTCCATGCTTTCAAACACTTGAGGAAGCAGTGCTTGGAGTATGGAAACTAAATTTTCTTCATTAAATCTACTGAAGCAGATATTAAAAATGCATTTAATATACTGGCGATGGTCGGTGGGCACCGCTGACTGTGACAGGCCAGTTACTGATGATGTGCCGTCAGATGGCCTTCTCAGCAGGCGTCTGGGTCTCAGGCTGCTGAAGGACAGCAATATCTTCCCCTGTGTGTAAGCTCTATTCATCTCACAAGTATTTACTAAATCACAGGCCCCTGCACACATAGCCCACGTTTCAGCATACGCTAACAAATGATGGATGGCCTCGTCAATTCGCTATGTCCTGAAAGCATGGTTTCCTGCCATTCCAATCATCAAACCTCAGCGCTTCAGAGCTGATCAGTCTTGGGGAATACATTTTGCAGGCTCGATTAAAAAAAGTAGAAGTTCTTTCTATTAGAGTCTCCGACACTCTCCTCAACTATCTGTTGTTTTAATCAATTATTTGGGCAGAATATTCAATAGGTTTCAGGCACTGCATCGCTGGAGGATTTTCCTAATATTTGCTGCTAGGCTGTAATTGCATTTCTGACAAAATAGTCCAGATATCTAAAGGCGAAGCATTTAATAGTGAAATTTATGTTTTAAAACAACTTTCTTCCCAGTACAGCAGGCAATACCCTGAAAATATTTTATATCACAATATCATTCCATGTTACATTATAATGCAAGTGCCTTAGCCAATGTACTTCAAAGAAAACCCCCAGGAACTGAGCCTTTTAAGACAATGATTCATGGGAGTTCTCTTAATTATAATCTATATAAAGGCATAAATGACTTAAGAATTCTTCTGACAGTTCCAAAGTTAGATGACAAAAGTTCAACTAGTTGAAGAAAAAAAGCTCTTGAAACAACATATATTTTCCATTCCAAATCTATATATGTCAGTTTCTTGTCTGAGAGCTATAGAACATTTTTATTTTTAGCTATAGCTTATCTATGGAACAGACAATAATAGCACACTCATACCTTTCACTCAGAAACAGTAAACTTCATAAAAACAGATGAACTTACCCCAACTAAATAGACAGCTGAGCTTTGAGGAAATGGTGTGGTGTTAACAAGCCAAACAGCTTGCTATAAATAAGCCTCTCAAAATGCAAAAATGAAAAAAAAACCTCTTAAAAAAAAAAGAAAAGAAAAACTTGCCTGGCTCCCATTCAGCCAGTGGGCAGGTAGGCTCTGAGGCCTCCAAGGCCCCCCAGTCAGCAAAAGCTCCTCTGTGCTGCCCCGCCAGTTACCTCAACCTTAACCTCAAGGTGAGGCTCACTTTTATTGCACACAAAGGTCACCTGTATTAGGTCAAAATTCAAAGTCCCTTGTCAGGAAAGGTTGATATATTCCAACCTTTCCTTCTCTATGCATCAAATTTTTCATGGTAAAGTCATATTCAACAGACAGTATATTCAGCAATTTATTGTGTCACCATAATACAGTACAGAATGATTGTCCAAAAAGCTATCATATGAATAAAATATTTCTCATGACAATGTACCAAATGTAGACTCTGTACAAACCTTTAACAGATGAAAGAAAACTAACCAACCCAGTCTTATTCGCACATTTAAGAAGAGTAGGATGTCAAATAATTGTCCACAATAATACAATCTATAGTACAATTATGAGTTTTTCCATAGTTGTGGACTACAGACATTTTTGTCAATGTGTCATTTTAAAGTATAATTATTTTTTAAAAATACAAAGATCTCTAGGCTGCTTTAATGCTTTTGTTTGAGTCTGATCTAAGCAGTTTCAGTAAAGTAGACTTTACCCTGAAAGCCATCTGTAAACTGGAATCCTGAGGCAGATGTGCTTTCTAACAACAGCAGGACAGGAAGGGGTGGAGGGACTGACTTGCTAAGCCACGGTCACTGCAAATACACAAACAGCAGAACTGGAGAAACAAGATGAAAAATTTTAAAGGCAGCATTCTAGAATACACTGTAATCACTAAAATCCAAAGTGTTAAGGAGTAATAAACCTATTCTCTTTTAAAAGTTTATGAAATTTCTTTGTATTTACTCTGTCTTCTCATAATCAGTAGGAGTCTGATGAATGATCTTGGAAATCGTTTTTTAAAAGTCATTCTTTAAATTTGATTAATATCTACACTAAGTACTAAAACTAATGTTCACACTCAGGTGATGATCTGGGTCGTTCCATAAAATTACCATATCCTGAAGATTTAGACGTGGATATTTACTGGATTCAGGCTACTTCTGAGAAGCAGAATCCTGACTCCCAAACTAGTACTTGCCCAGCTATTATTAATAAATGCATTTTTGCCTTCCTATCAAGGTGAGACAACAAAGTAAAAAAGCTTCCAGAGTAGTAATGGTTGCATTTGAGAAAAACAATTAAAGTTCTTAAAAATTCTCAAGTTTGAATGATTCCTCTAATTCTTTCTTAGGTAGCAATCATGCAACATTACCATTTGTTATCATGGGGAGGAAATTAAAACTAAATCAGTTGTTATTAACAGAACATTACATCTTGGTTGCTAATATCAAAGGAGTTCACCGCAATTTACTAAATGTAGGTTTCCAATCACCCTGGGGATAAAAGAAAGACACTTTAGAAACCTAGGAAATGACAGGGCTGGTTTTAGGCAAAGTTTTTTGGTTCTTATATTCTGGATCTAATTATTATAACCATAAATACCATTATAAAGAGTTACACATGAATAAGTAATGATAGTTATAAGAATAGTAGCAACTAGCACAGTATAAAAACTATGATAATCATTTAATTCTCATTGCAAGTTCATGAAATTCTACTTCATAATAAAGGACACCAAGGTACCAAGAGGTTAAAAAAAAAAAAAAAAGAAGAAGTCTACCCAACATTACCCAGCAAACAAGTAAACAAGTGATGAACCCAGGACTTATAAATACAAACATCGAAAAGCCAAGTTCTTCAAATTAATATATAAAACTGTGCCTTGGTCCCTCAAAAACCACAGCCTTCCGAACATCACAATAATAGGGTTTTTGCTTTCTATCAATATATTAATTAACTAACAGTAAGCAGGAAAATTAACTATATCAACCCAGGTCTAATATGGGCTAAATGTTTTCTCTGCTGGCCCATACTAAATCTTATAGTCAAAACTGTGAAGAAAAGATATTTGCTTTTGGTGTTGGAAAACTGGCAACAGAAAATGTTAAACCTTAGGCTTGAGTTTCTCTAGAAATTATTTCTAACATGATACATCCTCAGAAGTATCACTGGAGCATTTCCAAATTCCTACATAAAATAATCACTGTAATGTCCCTAAATTTAGCTAATTAATCTATTCTGAAGAAATTAATTCTCCCAAATGAGATATGTAAGACTATCTTAATAAAACAAGTAGCAGTCTCTTTAGTGCACTCAAATAGCCACTAAGAAATATATCGTAACACCTAGACAATAGGTACAAATGCAATCCAAGATTCGGATTCTACTTCCCACGCTAACTACACTGGTGATTGAACAAAGAGAAAGTCCAACATTCACAAATATGAGAATAGGTAAGATACAGACGGAAGAGTTCTGAATGCTTTCATAGGAAAAAAGCTTATAAAAACAAGAACAAACTGGGTTAAGAAGCTTTGGTAAAAGACATGCCATGGGGCCATAATGAGTAATCCAGAAATATTAAACTGGTCATACTGTGTAGTGGTATTTGAGGGTTATCTGCCTCTAGGTAGGGCAAAAGTTTGAGCACAGCTCTTTGCCAATTTCTGTCATGTAAGTGTTCTCCCCGTGGGGGAATTTTACTACCAATGTGAAGCTGCAGTTTGGAGAGTGTGGAAGAGACACCCTCAGCTCTCATGAGCGTCCCCTGGCTGTAGGCCAAACTCAGCCCACAGACATGTTCTGTTTGGCCAGGAAAATGTTGGCCCACATGGTGTTTTAAAATTTCAAACAAATTAGCAGCACTTAAAACCCAGGATGTTTTATTTTATTCTAAAAAAGAAATCTTGAGCTGCTTTCCAAGGAGCAGAAGACCTGGCAGGACCGCGCCGGTATTCCTGATGGCAACGGGTGGCTGGCAAAACGCAGTGGCTGCCTGGTGAGTGTGCAGGACCACGTGCTTGCACTCCGTCACACCCTGGCAAGGGCAATTTAACTCATTCACTCATCATCAATGCCTGCCTAGGTCCCACAGGAACGGAGTCAGGGTTCTCCAACCGAAGTGTGTGAACAGAGCTTTCCCCAGATGTGCAGCTTTGGTAGACTCCTGAGGTAGGTAGTGCTCTCCCCTTCCTGAGTTTCTGCAGCTCACGGATTTGACCAGATGATCTCTAATTGCTGTCTCAAAACAGTACTTGGGTTGCTCCACTGTAAGTCATAGAATCCAAAATAAGAGAGGTATGCAGGACCTTCAGGAACAGCCTTTATGATGTGTATGTACATACTGGCAAACATGTTCACCAAAAGGCAAAGAAAGACTCCAAATGTTATCCATTTGTGATTAAAAACATATGTGTATGTGTGTGTGTGTACACACACACACACACACACACACACACATATATATGCATTACACACACATGCACACATGCATATTTTTCATTAGCTAGCTTCAAAAATATGAATCTGGATGATTTAACTTCATCTACGCAGAGTAGTATTTGTGAGCTATTTGTTACATATAGGATATTACTGGTTGGCTGCAAGAATCTGGGATTTTTTCATATTATACAATGAAGAGTCTGTCGCATAACCTAGTCCATTTGCCACCTTAGTTAAATGAGGCTTGAAGTGCAAGGTAATATCAAATTTTATTAGTTTTCAGTACCAATATTTCCCTACCAAAAACAAATAGCAGTGTAATATACCTCAAGCAAAAGATGATGCCAGCTTGGAAGAACAGACAAAAAAATTAAAAATATAAATTGCCAGCCTGATTTCATGTGTGTTACAGGAAAGTGCTTTAGCTCTGGATTGCATCTGCAAATGAGGCCACACAGAAGAGGCTTACTGTCCCATGAGTCTTAAGCACCAAGAGCGTTCACCTTGCTCTTCTATTCATCCCAAAGCATTTCTAGATTGAACAAGTCCTGTTTTCACTATTTGAGAGTATTCACAAATATACATGACAAACCGTGGTTCATAAACTTGTAGAGGGTTAAAACAAACAAACAAACAAAAAAAAGAATCTTTAGGCGCTTTCAGGACTTAAGCTAATTAGCTGATAAGTAATCTTAGCCAAGCACTTGCACCCTACAGGCCAGCACACCTTTAACATCCTGTATAGTGTTGGCTGAAAATGTGGAGATTTTCAGCAGTCTGAAATGGTAACTTCTGTAAATACTATGGGTCTGCGATCTTCCTATTTCTATAAAACGATAAACAACAAAGCCAAATCGCACAAAATATAAAATAAAAACAAAATAGCAAATTTGGCCCACAATTGTTGCAAATTAAATAACCAAATATTATTACCATGTATTTCCACTGAATGTTTTTTTTTTTTCCCCTAGCAAAATGTGTAAACTTTTATTGTACAAGCAAACATTCAGGTACAGGCTATTACTTTTGAAATTAAGGTAAATGCCTGAATATAAATTTTAAAAGAAAATCAATGTTCTAACAACATGAGAACTATTTCCCAAACTAATAAGAAATATAGTTAGCATGTGGATTATTCTCAGAATAATACTATCTGAGGTTTTATTCAAATATTCCATTTCAGGAATACAAGTTCATCTCACTAAACACTAATATCTGAAAAAAGCTAAGTGCTTCTTTAGAAACTGACAGAGTTATACAATTAGCAAAGGCACCTTTCAGAAGTCTCTAACGCAAGGCTACAATGTAGTTACAAAATAAAAATGTGAAATCCCGCAGAAAACAAATATATCTGAAAAGATTACTAAAGAAAATACATAAAATAATAATATTGTATTCTTAGTCATTTCAATCTAACTAAGCAGAAAGACCCCAAATATTTTTTCTAAGGGCATGAATTAATATTTTTGAAGGTCATGTAAATTAATTATATTTCTTTGGTAAAAACCACTAATAGAATTTCCAGTTCAATAAAAAGACTTTTTCTGTCTTTATGGGTTATTCTCACTCATTACTCTGGAATCTAGGCTCACCACAACCTTGTCAGAAGTGTAGAAAATAGACCACAAATTGAAAACCAAATCTCAATCAACAAAAACAAAACCAATAGGAAGAAACCAACTCCTACACAATAAGTGCTTTGGTGAATTTAAGTTTAGAAGTTTTCTCAATGTAGTTGTATATCAAATGTATTATACAGAAATGTTTAAGGTGAGTTTTTAACATATGGGCATATTCAACCAATGATCAAAATCGTATGAGCTCACAGCCATTCAATCAACCTGTCCAAGTAAATGTTTTTATTTTCTGCAGATTTATTGCCTGTTGTTTACAAGTGAAATTATGTTTTATATGTTTCAAAATGTTACTACTCAACATTTCTTCTGTAGACAAGCTAGCAAATTCTAACAATAATCATGTTTACCAACATATAAATACATTCTGAGAGCTTTATGTTATGAGGGGTGTGTGTGTTGTTTGTTTTAAGACAGGGTCTCTGTAGTCCAGGTTGGCCCTGAACTCACTATGTAGGGCTATACTTGAACTCAAGACAATCCTTTTGTTTGAGCTGACTGAGTGCTGCACAATTCCACATGTTCTGTGTACCTTGAATCATTTAATTCTCACTACAGCCTTAAGACACTGAACAAACAGAGACAACAGAGTGAGGGTAAGATTTTGAAGCTAGACAACACTGTTTCCTTTACTTCTAGCTGGAAGTAAAACCCCTTCTTTTATGGATGAAGCAACTGTGGCTCAGAAAGAAAAAATAACAGCCAAGCCACTTCCCTAGAGCAGGCGGTTATAGGAAACAAAAACACTGGAATGTAAAACCCAATGGGAAAAGTTAACACTTTACTACTTTTGAGATTTTACTAGAAATAGGAACTTAAAACCCTTCATCTGAGTGAATGGCTCTCTGAGTAGGAAGACTATAGACCAGTACATGCTCAGAAATGTGGAAGGCACCATTAGATATACTTAAGCAGGATGCCTAAGGGTGAAGATATAGTACTATAGAATGGATACTTATTTGCTTAAAGATTTATGGTATTAGAAATTTAATTTACTAATCGTTAGTATAGTAACTAAGTAATTCATTATACGGGAACTTAGGAAAAGTCTACTAAAGAACTGACTTTACTAAAAAAAAAGAATTTCCAATAAAAATGTATCTTCTCTAATAACTCTACTTATTAACCATACATGAACTACTTGTTTAACAAATCTTTAAACTTTTTCATCAGACTACCAGCTATTCAAAGCTATTTACTTTATCCTATTTTTTAAATTAAAACTCAAGTAGTGCCAGAAACATAGTAAGCACACAATGACGTATCTAAATATGCAAATCTATCACATATCTAAATCTCTGAGTGGTGGAAAAACTTTACAAATACCAATAAAAATCATGGGCTGATTGTAGGATAGACTCTTTCACATATAAAGGCAGTAGTAAATAATACTGGTTGAAATAATATTCTGGTGAAATACAGTCAACATTATGTGAATATCAGTAACAGCCATTTGCTATGGTTTGGACCTGACATATCTCCTAAAAGTCTCATGTACTTAGATGTTGTAAAACAGCTGTTGAATCTTGTGCTATTAAGAGGGTGTGGCCTGGTCCAAGGGGTCTGTTATAGACCTGGGGTGGATTAAAGGTACATAGTAGAGTATGAGCACATGGCACATTGCTAGAAGTGTGACCTGGAATGTACAGAGCACTGGGGCAAGACTTAGAAGAGGTAGACTACTAAAACAGAACCTGGAAGGGTATATGGTAGTTCTGCCCTGCCTCCTTCACTTGGCCTTCTGTCTGCCACACTATGAGTAGTTTTCCTGTAGCTTGCCTCCACATGAGCTTCTACCATTGCCAGCTACTCATGATGGGCTGTGACCTTCTGAACGGTCAGTTAAAATAAATTTTTCTCCCCTTAAGTTGTGGATATTTGGCATTCTGTCACAGCAGTGAAAAAGTATCCAAGATACTGTGTAATGAAAGAACCACCAACGGAAGCTAAAATCAGTAGGAAAAAGTATGATGAAAAAGTAAGATATTTGCATAGTATCAAAACATATCTCCACAAGGTACTATAATAAGTGGCGAGAGGAATATGGTGACTTTATAGCAGAGAAAATTGGCAGAAGTCTACTTTACCAAGTGGATAAAGTTAACATCACAATAATAAGATATATAATCTTATATACCACTGAAGGATGTACTAGAAGGACACAAGGTTATTACTGGAGTACTTTTGCCAGAAATGTTTGTTCTCAATCTATTGTGAGAAAACATATACCAAAAACAAATGGAGGGACACTATGCAAGACAACTGATCAGAGCTGCTCAAAGGAATCAAAATCATAAAAGACAAGGAAATAGTAAGAAATTGTCAGACTGGAGGAGACTTAAGATATGAAAACCAAATCAACATGTGACCCTAGAAGAGAAAACGGTTATTAGTTAAAAAAAAAGCAAAAAAGTTTTCCAAGTTTGTAGACTGACTGTATTGTAATTAAAATGATTTCCTGATTTGACAGTTGTACCATAGCAAAGTAAGATGTTAGCATTAAGGGCAGTTAGTTTGGCAGTATATAAGAGTCAGATAATCCACTACTTCTCTGTAAGTTTAAAATTATCTCACACACACACACACACACACACACACACACACACACACACACACACGTGACAGAGATGTGACCAAACATATATAATGTGTTAGTGCTGAAAATAATATTGTAAAATATAATCTTTAAATAAAAGCTGGGAGTTTCTACTTGAAAAAGAAGGAGCAGGAAATAAACTAGCAGGTGCAAATCAATAAATAAACCCAAATCCTCAATAACTACCTAAATATGATATGTTCTATGTCTCAGGGTCCATTACTATTAAACTTCAAAAAATATCAAGAATAGAATGAGGGTAAATTTTTGAGTTACCTTTCAAATAGAGGATTCTGAGACTGGAGAGTTTAAAGGGACTGCCCTGATTCAATACACTGACTTGTAAAGACTTTTTAAAAAATATATTAGTGAAAATAATGAAACTCCACAGAAGTGAGGCTACTTTAAATACCAGAAAATGAGAAAATTTAAGTTGGAGAAAAATATAAGCTATTTTATACCTTTCAGCATAAAACAAATTTCAGCCAAAAAGATTTTTTAAATTAAGGATAAGAAAGAAAAGTCATTTAAAAATCGAGAATGTTTTTCCTGTTAGGATAGAAAAGGACTTTCTAAGTATCACAGGAAAAAAAAAAAGTCAAAGCATAAATTTTAAGAGTTAGGCATGTCAAAAAACACTGAGGAAAAAAACAAGCAGCTAAGAATATGTAAGAATATGACCTACAATATCAACATCCTTAACATATGCAGATCATTAAATAATAACAGTAAAAACTTCAATAGAAAATTATGTAGAGGACACCAAACAGGTAATTTAAGAAAACAAAATGTTCAAAACACATTTGGAAAAGTGTTGAGCATATTATAATTTTTAAAATGCTAATTACAAGATGCCATTCTTGATTCAACATTTTAAAGATTGATTTAAAAAGCCACTATGGAAATCAATATAAAATTACTTAAAAAGAAAAAAAAATAGAACTTCCATTTGATCCAGCTACTCTACTCCTTGGTATAAAGCTAAAGAAATTAGTCAGCATTCCACAGAGATATCTGCATGCCTATATTTATTGTGGCATAATATATATCAGCCAAGGAATGGATGACACCTAGGTGCCCATTAACAGATGAATGAATAAAGAAAAATGTGAGACATACACACAATGCAGTTTTATTCGGCCATGAAAAGAACAAATCTTTGTTAGAAAACCGGATAGATCTGGACATCATCATGTTGAGTGATATAAGGCACACTAAGACAAATATTGGTTATTCTCTCTGATAGAGTGAACCCACAAATGAAGATAAGAAGGAGGATGGAACGCTATTATTAGACAAGAGAAAGGGAAGAAAGAGTAGAAAGAAAAGGTTTATAGTCAGGTCATAAAGAGCCCAAATATGATCAAAATACACTATACGTACTGAACACCTAAAAACATTTTAACTAGAGGCGAAAGTAGGGCAAGAAATGTAACAAAGCGTAGAATGATTATAGTATGCAATGCACATATACAAGAAAATGGTTTGCAGGTTTTGATCATGCGAAGGCCCTCAGCTCAATCTTCAGTACTGTGAAAAAGATGGACGAAAAATCCATTTAAAGCTCAAAATAGGCCAGTGGATTAAGAATGTAAAAAGTTCTTTGATAGGGTTCCAGATTCCACATTGCAATTAACCTCTCAGAAAATGCCATTTGTTGGCAAGTGTAAAACTGTCCACAATTTACTAAAAATTGTATCAAACGACTGTTGTCTTTACTAACTACGTATCTAAGGCCAGAGTTTATAAATATTTCTTAATCAAAAACAAAGTATCACCACAGAGCTATTGAAGCTAGGGATTAGAGCATTAATCTAGCCTACCACAGGCAGTGGGTTCAAAATACAGTACTGAGAGAAAAAAAAAGTCTGAATGAACAAGCAGGTATGTTTCCCTTTATTAAGAAAAAGAAAGGGCACTATGGAAACTTACCAAAGTATAGGACAATGTCATTTGCTCACTACTTTTTTTGAATTATGGTTGTTATTTATAAGCATGTTAAAAATTACAAACTCACTATTTTTACAAATAAATTAATAATTTAAAAATATTTCTCCATTTCAGTTTATATTTTAGCCAATTATCTACAAATATAGTCAACAAAAACTGAAGTTCTTTTGAGGTCTTCAATACTTTTTTAGAGTGTAAAGGGATCTAGATTCCAATCAGACTGAGTGTTTACAATGTGGTCACTTCTAAATTCTGGGAATCTACAATAAGGAAATAAGCAGACTTCACACTATATATGTGCAAAACTAAATTATGTAAAAGATAAACAAAACTTTTGAGAGTGATAAAAAGGAACAGAACTGGATGGTATATCTTGAATGCAAAATTCCTGATTATTTGAAAAAATTCTGAAGCCTTTCTAAAGATGAGAAAGATGAGAATATATGGGGGAAGAAACTGGACAAAATTAAGAGAGACAGTTACGTACTTATAAAAAGGCACACACCAAAAAAAAAAAAGAAAAGATATCATTAATATTAAAACCAATCGAGCTGGAAGAATGGCACAGCAGTTAAAGTGCTTGCCTAGGACGGCTCTGATTCCCTAGCACCATATACAGCCAGGCCTGGTGGCACATGCCTGTCCCAGTACTTGGACGCTCAGACAGGAAGATTGCTATGAGTATAAACCTAGCATCGACTACCTAGTGAGTTCAGACAAGCCTGGGCTACAGAGCAAGACCTTGTCTCAGTAAATAAATAAACACATGAATAAATAAATAAAACCAATCAAAGCTGCTTAGTCTAGAACTATGAACTAAGAGCTGGGGGCATTCTAGGCACTTCTTGGTCATTAAATATCTCTGAGATTTTTAACAAGTCATTTAACCACTCTGAACTGCCAGAAATTAGGTCTAAGGTCTTCACGTAATTAATTCTTTGATAAAAGAAACCATCACGGGGCTGGAGGAATGGCTCAGTGGTTAAAGCGCTTGCCTAGCAAGCATTAAGTCAAATGTTAGTTAAGTACCCGAGTTCGTTTCCCCAGCACCACATAAGCTGGGCGTGGTGGTGCACACCTGTAATCCCAGCACTTGGGAAGCTGAGATAGGTGGATTGCTGTGAGTTCAAGGCCAGCCTGGACTTCATAAGGAGTTCAGGATAAGCCTGGGCCGCAGAGTGAGCCCCTGTGTCCAAAAAAAATAAAAAATTAAAAATAAAAAATTAAAAAAAGAAACCATCATGTATCATGGCTTTTTAAGACCTTTGCAAGTCACATAAAGAAAACATTGCTATAATGCAAAATGTGAAGCCAACTCCAAAACCACACTGTTTATAGGATTCTGGGCAAAACTACTAAATAGTTCTTTCATTCCTTTCTTGTAGATTAATTTGGTCTCTTTAATAAAGTTTCCTATAAAGAGAAAGCTAATTACTTGCTGAATGATATTATGGAGAGCAGAAGAAACTTTGGGTATATCATGGACAGCAAAGACAAGGTTATAAAAGAATAAGCTAAGCCAGTATGATGGCTTGTACCAAGGAAGCTCTTCCTAAGCATTGGGAAGAGCACTGGAGAGGTTTCTTCTTATGGAGAACAAAAGGCATCTGCTATGGGAAAGAAAGGAAAAGAGGAATTGAACAGGGAGAAAAAAGAGAAGCAAAAAGAAATGAGAGCAGGTTATGAAAAATGTATGCTGCACCTTAAAAGTGTCCAGAAATATTTACCTATTCTATTGGCTGGCCAGCTACCACCCATTTCACTGCTCATGGTGGAACCAGCATGAGTAAATGACAGAAAAATTCTAATTTTTCAACTGTTCATTGTTATCACTGAAGCTACAAAATTATAAACATTGCCATAAATTAAATCTGTATAACATTAGAAAGAGATCTCTCAGTTTACTGACTAGGAAAACCAGTCCACAAAAAAGAAAAAACCAACTTAATTCATGAGTTCATACATTAAAATACTTTCAACTGATGCTTCAATACATGTTCTAATATCTACTATCCAGAATTTTCTCATTTCTTTAAAAAAAAAAAAAAACACCTCTAAGGTGATACCTGCCCAAGGGCTATTCATCAAGGACAAGGAGGGTCTCCTTTTGGGATAACCATGCCCAATGCTATGAGGTAAAATGTATAGCTTTGGATTTGGTTTTGTGTTAGGAAAAAAATATGCCAATAATCCATACATTTAACATAGCATAAATACAAGAACCTAGTTGTCCTGGTTAGTCATGTAATGTCTGGGTCTCAGTGTTCACAACATAAAAATGAAGAATCAATACTATATAATCCCAAAGACCTTTCTTAAAAATTTAAATAATTCTAAAATCACTGAAAAAGAAGTATGGGGGGGGTGGGGAGGAAGCATGAAATACACCTGGAATGTGTGTACAAGGAGAGAAATACTAAGCCCTGGCTGTCCAATGGTTAGTGACTAACAGTACAATCCCTAGTCCCAGGAGACCAGGAATCCTTAAAGTCACCTAATTGTACAGTCAACCTCATGAGCCAGTCTAAGACTCTTTTAGGCCTGTGCTCTCTTTAGATTTCAGTGACCAAACGAAAAAGGTCCCCACTTACTCCTTTTAAAGATCTACAGCATGTATTTTCTCTTTGCAAGACCATGTCATCCATCCTCCATTGCTGCTCCAGTATCTGTCAAACACCAGACACCCACTAAGTACCTACTCTGTGTACCCATTACCTGACACGTGGCAAGTTTTCAATAAACATCTGTTGACTTGAATTTAATCACAAGGCCTCCGGAGGCTGCAATAAGCCAGGAATAGTTGTGTGGGAAGGCAGGTGAAAGAGGACAGCTTTTTTTTTGCCTTCCATGACCTCCTAACCCAAGCACTCGTGCTCCTCCCCACTCATGTGTGACACGTGGTTCCTAAGAGCTGGCTGGCAGGCCGAGACACAGCTGCCGGCGGCAAAGGGCGGGAAGGAGGGCAAGAGGGACACTTACCTGGGGAACCTCTGCTTCAGCTTCCTCAGGCTCTGCCTGGTGGGCGGAACTGACACTAGGCACTGGGCTATCTCGTCGTACTGGGCTTTAGTTAGTATCATGTTGGGCCGGGAAAGGGAGGTGGCCGGGACAAGGCAAAAAAAAAAAAAAAAAAAAAAAACTACCCCGAGTCTGGAACAGTGCTGGTACCTGGAGTCGAGACACACAGAGGGCACACAGAGGCACGGCCCTGGGTCCTCGTTTTCCTTAGCTTGCACCTTCCCTCCCCCTCCTCGCAAGAAGCACACCCCCTATGCTGCGGGGAGGAGACCAGCAGTATCCCAAGCTTCCGCGGCACCTCCGAGGCTGGGGCGGGCTGTAGACCGGATTGCCCTCACTGGACCTACTGAGCAGGCGCAGTGGGCCCCGCTGAAGGCAGCTCGCCGCCATGTCAGGTAAGGGCAAACCAACCCGGAAGTAGCGCCCGCCGGCGGGAGAGGTGAGCCCCGGTTCCTCGCGGTGTTCTTCGCGGTGTCCCTGCCTCTGATGGCTCACGAGTGGTCGTGGAGTTCCCCTCTCCCGTTTGTTAAGAGGCCAGGAAGCCCTGCCACACGACCCCGGGGACGGATTTCAGGGGTGCCCACCAACACTCTGTTTGAGCCCCCGACAGCCCCTGCTAGAGCGCGTGATTCAAAATTTTCCCAGCGCGCGCGTGTCAGGGCAGCACCCAGTACTGAAGTACTGAAATACGGTCTTATTTGTCTTTCAGGAGATAATAAGCGCCCAACAAATGTTTGGAGAAACAAATCACCAAATTATTCCTTTTTTTTTTTTCTTTCGGTGCGGGGAATTGATCTCTGCTTTTCCAAGGCCGTTTATTGGACCATCAGTCCCTCCTTTAATCTCTTTTAAAAACCCGCTTGATTCTTAGGCCTTGTGCTATGTTTCTTCTCAAATTATAACATTTTAAACAAAGAAAAGATAATGTGCTTAGGTTGTAGAGATTATGCAAGTAGTTTAAAATATTTTCACATAAAGCTGGACGTGGGGGTGCATGCCTGTAATCCCAGCACCCAGGAGATACAGGCAGGAGGATGGCCTGCCTCAGAGGGCCAGCCTGAGCTACTACATAATGAGTTCAGGACTAGCCTGAGATACAGAGCGAGACCTTGTCTCAAAAAATACAAAAAAAAAAAAAAAAAAAAATCACATGGAATAAGCAGCCTGGGTTGAAAATTCAGCTTAGGTACACCTCCTTGGATAAATTTCTTAATGCATCATAGCCTCAGTTTGTTTATAAAATTATATTTTAATTCTTGGTGCTATTTTTATGATTAAGAAAGATGGTTCAAATAAATAATTACTTAGCATAGTGTCCAGCAGACAGTCTATATAAAATAAACTACTTGATAAAATGGGCAGGGTGTTTACTAGACACAGTTTTACAGCCTTCCCATATAAAGGTTCAGTTAATCCCTATAACTTCCTGCTATGCAGGTTCTATTGCCTTTATCATCCCCTCCTTCGTTTTGTACAGAGTGAATAAACTAAGGCATGAAGAGGTTAAGAAACTCCCCAGAGGTCATGAGAACAAGTAAGTAGCAGGCGGAGGATTAAACTCCTGAAAGTTGGTGCCAGAGTCCGTGGTCTCGCCTACTCTCAGTAAGTCTTAATTACTACATCAAACATCAAAACTCTCCTAAGCCAAAACAAAGGATTTGTTTTTAAAAGTAATACTCTACATTTCAAAGATGGAGTTGTTTTTTTTTTTTTTTTGAATGTTTCATTCCTTTATTTTCTCAGGCTCCTCAAAGTCCAGTGGCAACAGTAGATCCTAAATTTGGCAACTACCATTTTTGTCTGAATATTTACATCAGAATGTTATTTTTCCATATGCTTTGCATCGAGCCCTGGTTGTGTGACATTAGTACATAACTATTTATTTATGGCAGCGTGGCCTGGAGTTGCCACCTGGCTAGTTTGCTTCTGACCCTGCCATGACTTGTACGGGAAAGCTAGCTGACAATAAGCAGGCTCCACTGGATAATCCCATTCCTCTCCCCTTCGCAACTCCACTCCTCCCAATTCACAGCCATCAGACTTTTATAGAAAACATCAGTTCAAGGATGTTTGCAGTAGTTATTTTTATAGCAACTCTTCTTTCTGGCTCTTGTCCTGTGTTTTACCCTCACAACCCTTAAGGAAAATGCCAGGTTTGTTTTCCTGTCTTTATTTTTAACGTGCTGGCAGTTTACAATTTTGACCCATGTCCAGTAGATTGTTTAGTTTGTGCTGGGAGAAAAGCACAATTATGTGGCCATGTTCATCGGCAGTGACGTTGTTTATGAAGCACAAAAGACAAGTAGAGCAGAAATATTTTTGTTATTTAATTGGTTTCTCTTTTCTTACAAGGAGATGTGGCTGGGGCTAGCCGATTGTTTCTCTGAGGCGTCCTCCCTCCCTCGCGCGCCTTCATTGTGATCTCATCTCTCACCCTACCCAGAGCCCCATATCTGCTCTTAGGTTCTGCAAAGCAGCTCTAACATGCATGCAACACCCCTGTTTCTTCATCACTCGGCAATATACCATCTCCCTGAGAAATGAAAAACGGTTGTTTAATAAAACACCAAGCTAAAACCCCAAGGAATTGGCTACTTAAACATCAACGCCAAAATGTGTCACCTTGGGCAACTGACAGCCTCTCTGATCCTGAATGTAGTCAGTATAACTCTAAGAAATGGAACATTAGAGCCTCATCTGGCTCTAAAGATGTAGAAAGGCAGACACCATAAGAATGTGTCAGTGTGGGGATTAGTACAGCTCCCTGGAAGAACCTCGAGCCCTGTTAGATGCCACATGGTGAGCAGATTTCAGCTTGCCAATTCCTCACCCCGAGGAATGTTGAACAATTTTAAAGGATATAGACTTTGGCATGGAGGCGTCTGGTCGTTTCAGAAAGGGTACTAACTCAAAGGACTAAAGGCAAGAATGAGCCAATGCCTGGGAAAATTATTCTTACTGAATGAGACAAAAAGTTCTAGGCAGAGTGAAAAGAGTTGAGGATGCCCAACCTTTGGAAGAGTTGGTCACTTTTGAACAATCTGCCAAATCCAATACATATTTTTAAAAATACATAGTAAAGTATTATATTTATTATATTTTAAAGTCTGGCTCTATTCATGTAGTACCTACTAAACTTACTGTATTGATTATTGTAAGGAAAAGTAACTTAAGTTTACTAACCATAGAATGAAAATGAGACAGTAGTGTTAGAGTACCTATTATAGGCAGGTATTAGAACAGCATACTTAATGCAATAACCCCGTACAGAAGATGGTATACATTCTGGTTTACAGATTAGGAAACTGAGGCTCCAGGTATAGGAAAGATTTACCTGACGGGACAAGTTACTAAGCTGCAAAACCATGATTTAAACCCAAACCAGTCTGACTTCATATAGAGCCTCATATTCTATAATTCTAAAAGGAATTGAAAACAGTTTGGTTGAATTATAGTAATTAAGCATTATTCCCAGTAATAGCCAACTACCTTTTGGGCCACAAAAAAGCCTCCTGAAGGAGCAGTAATCTTCCATGTCGCCTTTTACCCAAAATACACTTTTTATTTAGGAAGTGACTTTTTTTCCCATTTTATTGATGTGTATACCTGCAAACTTTAAGGTTTACAATGGAGTTGAGTCTTTTATACACATATGTATGTTGTCAAGGTGACAAGGGCTTTCCCACTCTCCTTTTGTCCCTCCCCCTACCCTCCCCTCCCCCCCTCCTCCCCTACCTGACCCCCCTGTTTCACTTTGTTTTTCGTTTTAAGTTCCATAGTAGTTGTGCTCTGGGACTCTCATATCAGAGAGACCATTCGATGTTTCACCTTCTGCTTC